>SZWC01006666.1:130203-137438 GCA_023375785.1 Penium margaritaceum
AAGGTTAAAAAATGTGGTGGAGGTTTAGTGTTTGAGAAACTAGACCATATCATCATATTCACGTCACTTTCAATTGTAACGAGGCAATGTCATGCCAACCAGTTGAAGGAGCCACGTGGCTCGAACGAGGTCGCCTGGGACTATGGGCGGTGAGACGGGATGGCTTAAGGGCCGGAGACCCTCAAGCACTGCGATTTTGGCCCAATCGGCCAAGGATCCGTTGAATCCGTTACAATGGTATTGGAGCTCCACGGCTCGAATGCCACGCCAGGACAACCGAAGATGTCGAGGCAAATTTCACTCTTGGGGGGGAGTGTAGCGTGGTAGTGCCACGCTGACCAGTCGAAGGAGCCAAATGGCTCGAGCGGGGCCAACTAAGATTGTGGGCATTAAGATGGGATGGCTTGAGGGTCGGAGACCCTAAAGCGCCGCGTTTTTGGCCTATTTAATCAAGGATTCTGTCGAATCCTTTACATTAATGATGAGATGAGAATTTCTAGGGTCTAAGAATGGGTAAGTAACTTGTATTTCCATATGAAAAAGATTGTTAGCATTCCATCTTCTTAAAACATTAATATATTTTTACTAGGTGAAATTAAATTTTCAGTTAAATTATGTTGGGTAAAGTTTTGTGATTTTTTAATTCTAACAATTGAAATAATATGTTCAAGGATCAATCCAAAATTTATGACTATTTTCATGGTAATGGAGACTTTTATAATAATAATTCCACTTGAAAATAGGACTCCTTGCACCCAAAATCAATGCGTTCACTCAAAGCCATCCACATTAGTCGGGAGTGACAAAGCATGTGGGTGGGCATAATTGAAAACATTTTTTCCCCATTCCTGGCATCATGGCGAGGCTTCCTTCTATGTTTGTTTCGGCATCTTGGAACTCTTCCTGCTATTTCGTCCCCAACGTTTGTTTGCTGCACCGGTGCTCAGCAGGAATGCCGATTCTCTTTCAACTTGCCTTCCCTTGATCTCGTTGCCATGTAGTTCCGTGCGCGATCTCCAGGCAGGCCACCGTTTCCGCGGTCACGGGAGCATCCTTTCCGAATCCTCGTTGGCTTTGTTCTGCAGCGCCACGGCAAATGCCGCACGCCGGGTCACGTGCTGCACAGGACAACAATCATCACCCGGCGCTGTAGGGCCCCCGCTGCTCCTAGCGCAGCGTGCCCTACAGTTCCTCTCGAGACCCCAACCCTCCAACCCCCCCTCACACCTCCCACTCGAGCCTCGGAGCCCCTCAGCCACGCGTCTGCTGCTGCTTTGTACATGCACTGCAGCGCTAGTGGCGCAGGCTTGCCAACCACGCGAGGTGTCCACTCTTACAGCACCAATCGGTGTCGCTCTCTCCCCTCTGGCTCTCAAACGCGCATTCGTCCATATCCCCCCCCCCCCCTAACCCCAGCCCAACCTCAAGCTCCACTTGCGCCCGCCCTCCCACATTCGCGGGTGCGCCATTCCGTTGACCTCTGCGCGTTGGAGTCGCACAATCTCATTCGTGCCTTTCGCCTCGCAAAGCAATCGGAACGAGGGGCACCACTAACTCTCTAGTCACCTCAAACGGGCCTCTTATCTCGCTCACCATAGCGAGTACTTTCCGAAAGCCACAAGCAACACAACACCTGCAGTATCAGCCCACCTACAACGGCATCAGCCCCCCAGACCACATCCACCCTCCTCTGCGCCGCCGTTGCCCTCGCACATATCCACAAAGCAGCGGAGTAAGGCTCCCGAACGCCCCACGCGATAGCGCCACCCCCCTCCCCCGCCAACGGCGCATCCACCACCTCAGCAGCAGAGACATTGCAGCCGCTATCTTGCACACAGGGAGCAGCTCCCGTGAAGCGGTCATCAGCCGAACGAGAGACCAATCTGAGCGCTAAGAGAACCGGCGCAGCGTAACGCATGTGCGCCCACTAATCAACCTGCTGTGACTTAGCTTCATACAATCCCCAACTCCCGCCCCGGGCACCCGCTNCCCCCCCCCCCCCCCCCCCTTCCGTATCTCTCCATAGCTACTCTGGGTCAGCGCCGGCCACGGCCATGGCAGACACGGCCGTGGCGCTTCCCCAGTTCTCGCGCGTCGCCCTAGGTCTGGGTAGCACCAGGCACGGCAACGGTGGTCTGCTGAGCGACGCTGCACGCGCCTCGAACTCTGCGGAAGCTCTGAGGTCGCCCCCGTCCAGCATTCGACTGTCTCCTAGGGCTCAGACAACCCGGCGGCTGGAGGCGGCGCCTCCGTCGCCTTCGGCAGCGCCCGTGTTGGTGGCAGCGCCGCCACCGTCGCCATTACCGTCACCGTCGTCTGCGCCAACAGCAGGGACAACGGAAGCAGGAGCAGCAGTAGCGGCAGCGGCAGCATCAGGGACGCCCAGTGCCAGTGTAGACGCCGCATCGCCACATTCCCCCACGGCTGCGGCCCGCAGGGAGAGGATTTCGACCCTGCTTGCGTCTGCCTACTTGCGCTCCGAGCTGTCACAACCTTCCTCCTCCGCTGCGTCCCAACCTCCTCTCCCCCTCCGAAGGCAGCGGCAACAGCAGCACATGCCCCGAACACCACAGCAGCAGCAGCAACAGCAGCAGCAGCAGCAGCAGCAGCAGCGCGCTCCCGGAGACAGGGCTTGGCCCGGAATCAACCTACCTACCTGGGCGGCTCGGCTGAGCGGCCCCGACGATGCTTCGGTTCCGTCGTGCGTCTCGTCTTCTGCCAGCGAGAGCAGTCCCCCTTCCCCTCTGCCGCGTCGCAGTCCGTCCTCCTCCGCCGCTCCCTTCCCTCCGCGTCCTACTCCGCATCGAGGCGCATTCGAAAGCCACCTCAGCATGTCCGACGGCGACCTTGCCGCGTCGGCCGAGAGCGCATGGGGCCGCGACCCGCGCGAGGGCCTGCCCAGACCCTGGGCCAGCGACGCCGCCGCGTCGCACCAGTCCGAGGGCCACCGGCCCACCCATGGCCATGCACGCTTGCTGTCATGGGAACATGACGGCATGACGTCACCTCCTTCCTCCTCTTCGTCTGCAGGCCGGAGGTCCTCCATTCCTCCGCGCCTCTCTCACACACCCATCTTCTCCATGGCCTTCCCCCACCCAGAAGACCTTGGGCATGGGGCGTGGGCTCACGCCCACGACATGCCCGGCAGCCGTAGCGGCGAAGACACGGACGACGAGTTTCTGTACCCGTCCGACCTCCCAGCCCCTTTCACTCTCAACGTCCCCTACCGCTCCCGTTTCAGCAACGCCTTTGCTGCTGCCGCCGCAGACGATTACTGGAGAAAGGCCAGCCCCAGTAGTAGGAGCAGCAACAGCCAAACCTCTGGGGCCATCAACAGCAGCAGACGGGCCAGCGGCGTCGGTAGCGCCAGCAGCAACGGCGGCGGTCCCGCGGGCCCCCCCATGGCGTCCCTCTGGCTGCGGTGCGCGGAGCGCGCGTGGCGGGCGGAGGGCGACAGGGCAGAGGCGGAGCGGCTGTACTGCGCCGCAGTGCAGGCGGAGCCCGGCAACGACGAGGTGCTTGCCAGCTACGCGCTGTTTGCGTGGGAGAGCGAGGAGGAGGATGGGGAGGAGAGGGAGGGAGAAACCCGCATCGGCGAGCAGTGAAGGAGCGTGCAGAAGACGAGCTTTTGATGGGGGGGGTGTGGAGGGGTCGTGATCGCTGGAGCGCATGTTTGTTTGGTTGCGAAACTCGCCGAGGAAAATCAACTGGAAAATCGCGTCGGGCCACAGCGTCTAAGTTCTTGTGGGCAAGGGTGGGCGAGGGGGTAGCCTCGTCTCCATGGTGCCGAAATCCACAAGCTCTGGATAGATGATTCCGTGCTCACACGCAAGAGGGAGGATTCTGTGTGGCGCACCCTCTGCCCGACTGACTTCGCTCCACCCTCTCATCGTCAAGGCTCTTTGGACGTTTGCAACCGCCGCGTGTATTGGGCCACAAAGCCACATCACGCGCTAGTGGCTCTTTGTTGTGTCCTACTCTTTCACACACGACTCGTGTGCCGTACAAAGGAAGCAGATGAATTGTTTCTCTGCTGGGAAGAGATGTCGCGGTAGGGTCAGGACCTCTGTATTTATGTGTAAGTACAGGCTGGTGCAAGTTGGGCTCACTGCGGCAGACTGGCCTACTGCTTTTCTGTGGTCGGGTGGGCTAAGGTACCCACTCTTCCTCTTTGTGTGAGACACTCTCACTCTACAGCCTAATGACTAGGCCTACAGCCAAATCAACTTATGTCTTACAACATGTTTAAATTTGTACATGTGAAGCTTCGCTTGAAGATGTACCATCATGCAAGGGGTGTCCTCTTAATTCCAGGTACTTGTGCTAACCTTCTTGCTCATGACCATAGGCTTTTTGGATGTGAGGGAGATGAGGTTGCGACAAACAGAGTTTCTTCGGCTGGCAGAAATTTTCAACCACTGGTCCCATGTGAAGGAACCTGTGACCACCTACGTCCTCCCCGAAGCAGCTCGAGTCGAAACCTGCTGTCATGCACCGGAAACGCTGCCGAAAAGATATCTGCTATGAGGTGCTTCTAGCTGCCCATGTTCCAGCAATACCTTGCTGTACAGGAGGTGAAAACAGGGCAGAGGTTGCAAACTACTGAACTATCCCTCACTTTCACTCATTCAAGATTCCTGGTTCAAGAGTATCAGGAACCTTCAGTGTTCCCCTCTTTTACCTAAAAATTCGCATGTTCAAATTAGGGCAGGTCAACCTCAGGACCTGGGTTTGCCTAGCGGTTTGCTCAGGGAGCCCGTTTCACTCCTCTGTCAACGAATGAGCCCTGACGGCCGATCTTACCAACCGCGAGGCCCCGCCGGCTTATCTCAGCGACGACAGGGCCCCTCCAAAGGGATCCTGCTTGTCAGAATCGCGACCCGGTCGCGCCGAGGGTCGACACAAGTCCTTAACCGAAGAGAGCGAAAGCCAGGTCAGTATGACAAAGCCTACGGAATTACGTTTGATCTGCAAACCCATTCTCCCTGGTTTGTGAATTAAAACTTTATGATCAGTTTGTTGCACAGCAACTACACAGGATGCAATCGACCGCGACATTCCACTAACGGCGGGGAACCAGGGACCGGCTCATCAACCGGCCATCGCGAAGCACGAGACTCTACGTAGGGCTCTCGCATTGGTCGCTGCCCGAATTCGTGCTTCAGCGCTGATGGGTCCGGAAATGTGGGTCCTCGCGTCAGGTTTCTTGGTAAACCAGGGCCCCCAGGTCAATTTGGCCTTCAAATTGTTGGGGTGGTCACCCAGCCTTGTTTGGGTGTTGCTGTTTTGCCCATGCACTGCCTCACTCACTCATACTGTGGCCTCTCGGCTGGTGTACATGCTCGTGCACACGACTGACTAGATGGACGTTAATGCCGATGGAGCGCTGTTCAGTGGAGTGGACGTGTCGCCGTGCAACCGAGCATGTGGTTCTCCTCCTCGTGCTCTTGACACTGCACCCTCACACGACCAGCTCCATCGGCAGCTACCCTTAGCTGTCATGTCATCAGTAGTCGTAGTTAGCTCTCAGGAGCAGTGTAGCGGGCGCCCGATTTCGGGCAGCCATAACTCCTCGTAGTTATTTTTCTTGCTGATTCCGACTGCGCGACTGCATTTGTAACGTGGTTTTTTCGTCCATATTTTAGGCAAAACGGACAACGCACGGGTTTTGGGCTTGTCTCGTGTCTGGCAAGGCTCACCTAGGAAATTCTACCACACACGAGAATGCTAGGATTTTTTTTTGTTGGCTGGTTTTCTGAGTAACAAGCCTCACAGAGCTCAAGTGAGGCTAGAACTGGAAGGGGTCTCAGTCATTTGCTCATTCTTCATTCCTAATCAGACATTGCTTCATTTCAGCTGCTTTCTGGCGCTTTGGTGCGCGCACTTTTGAGTAACAAACCAAAGTTCCCAGACTTTGACTCTAGTGCAGCAGATTGAGGGGGCATACGAAGAAACGAGCGTGGGTCCCCCCATGCTGCATCAACAATGCCATTGCCCCAACCTGCGCACTAGCTAGTTCCTTTTTTGGTATAAGAGCCATAACGGAACAGACGCAGCAACAACAACGAAGCAGGTACAGGTTCTTGACTATGCGGCAGACTTCCCATACGCGCCAATGCAGGGGAGATGCTGCCGGATTTTTCCCCGCAACAGTGACCTGCCTCGTGGCGGCGTAAAAAATTTCCCACGGCCACTGGACCAGTGGAAATGGTGTCGGATTTTTCCTGGCAGCTCTGACCCCCACGTTTGACGCAGGGAGGTGAGCAACCAGTGCAGCGACGTCAGGCAACCTGCTGGTGACAACGCACGTGGCGACGTCAACCAAAGGTGTGAGTGACCCGTAGCAACAGCAGCAGCAGTAGTAGTGGCAAAAGCAGCAGGAGCAGCAGCAGCGGCAATAGCGGTAGTAGTGGCAATAGCAGCAGAGATGCAGCAGCTGCAGCGCCAGCAGCAGTGTCAAACAGCTGCAACAGTAGCGGCAGCAGTAGACACCCTACAGGGAGAGGAATGAGGCAGGAGCACCTTTTGTAACTACTGCCCCGTCCTCGCACCTTCTTGGAAGCCCCACAAACAAGGAAGAGACGCAGAAGCAAATCGCGTCATCGACCCACGTCACCTACTCCCGACTGCACTGGACTCAAACGGATGTAAAAAATTGCGCGTATAGTCTTGTTGGAAAGGGTGACTTTGTAAGTCAACCCTATTCTCGCTCCGACATGTCTGAGAATCCCCCATTTTGAGAAAAATGGCTAGGCCGCCCCCATTTCGGAAAGTTATGGCCAAGTCGCCCCCACTTTTGGTGCTTCGGGGAATTATGTCTAGGACGCCCAGTACAAATGAAAAATTATCAAAGTCTTGCTCCCACTTAAAAAAGCGGGGACACGGTGACAATAATGTTTTGTACCGCATATTGCTGAGAAATCACTTGCTGAGCGCACGTGTAGACCTGATGCACCTCGGTGCAAAAGGGAGCCCGGCGAGGACAAGGTGGTAGGAAGAGGGTAAGCACCGGGTCCGATGCCGGGGAACCGCTAGACATGGGTGGATCCACGGGGACAGGCATATCCGAGGCCGGAAGGGGGTCAGCCAAGGGGTCAGGCTTGGCTAACGATGCATATACATATACATATACATATACATATACATATACATATACATATACATATACATATACATATACATATACATATACATATACATATACATATACATATACATATACATATACATATACA
>SZWC01006667.1:84757-125555 GCA_023375785.1 Penium margaritaceum
AGGAGGAGGAGGAGGAGGAGGAGGAGGAGGAGGAGGAGGTGGTCACGACTGACCTGTGCAAATCGGCCAGGTATGCGGAATTGGGTAACCTGTCGGCAGGTGGGGGAGAAGAGAGAAGATAGGATGCGATGCGAGCCGGCTCACACATGAACTTTCAACCAGTCTGTCCAAGCAGTCGGCTGCCTCAACCACTCCCTGGTTGAACTCGGTTCAGCTCCAGAGGCATCGAATTCTTCACTCAAGAAAATGAGAAAAAAAAAACACCAAAAACAGCAGGAGCACCAGAAGCAGAAGCTGGCACCGGTCTCATCTCTCAGCCAGTCTCCGACTGGCTGAGAGGGCAGTTGGAGGACCAAGAGTGCCGTTTGGGCTTCCCAAGTCACGTCGGCCCGAGGCCGATGCAGCCGCGGAGCCTCAATTCCGCGCGACTTGAAATCCTGGCACACTTCACAAGTGTCGCCCCATGAGCAGAGGACGTCGGTAGTCCTGGCTGCTGGGAAAGCTGTCGGAGGACGGAGTGAGAGAGACAGGATACTTCCGGTCAGGGCCTACGCAGCTGCATGGAATCCCAATTCCGTGCGAATCGCGGCTGTGGTCAGACTTGCATCAAGGTTCAAGGGACGCCGTGGAGCTCAGCTTCCCCCGCTTCCTTCCTCCACAGGCACTAGGGCAACCCACGCACCTTCTGTCTGCCACCGGCTGCCAGCGGAGAAGGAAGAAAGGAGTAACGTGTGACAGAATCCATGGCGAAAGCAATCCTTCGTACCTTGGGGAGGTGTCCATGCGCATCCCCCTCCTCCAGAAGTATAACTCCCTCTAGACATATCCCGGACAGCAAAACTGGTTTTTAGGGGCCCTGGTCGAGACCGCATGAGGACGGTGGGCTCCAGCACAGAAACACGCCCGGGGGATATACCCGGCCTTTCATTTCAGGAGGCAAAAGATGTGTGTAAGGCTTTTTGCGAAACGAAGTATTCTTTTTGTTTTGGGCCAAATAGCCCTTCTACCCAATCCGCGAGGGGGTCAGAAACGCCCTACCTGGCACTTAAAAAATAGAACTCCCCCGCCCGGCGGTTTAAAAAAACTAGACTGCCCGCTCGCTTCACCATGCTCGATCAGCGGCATGCACCGCTGATCGAGCGAAGCGAGGTGGGGCATGTCAACCCCCCTCGTTCGATCGCGATTCTTGCGTGTTTTTTGCGGGCTCCGCCCGCGCAAAACATAGAAAACCCTAAATCAAACGAGGGGGGTTTTGTGTCGAACAAAAAAAAAAACAAGACATCATCGCTCGATCGCGATGGAGCCAAAACGCCAATTTCGAAACCGAGCAAAAACCTTCATTCTGTTCATCTGTTTCATCACGCAAACCCCCCACTTTGTGCACACAAACCCTAGTCAAACCCTACCCCGAATTACATTCAGGGTTTTAGGGTTTTAGTTTTGCGCGGGCTCCTGTTGGGCCCCGCGGTAGCGGGGTCCAGCAGGTTCCCTTTCAACGCATGGGGAGTCTCGGACCCCCCATGCGAACCACAGGCAACCCCCCCTCCCGAACAGTCACAAACTCCTCAAAAGAGGGGTTTGTGAATGTTAGAAACATATTGATGACGTCAGCATGTCGAGGCTGCATCTCATGCAGCGTCGACATTATTTTTTTCCTTGGTGTTCGTGGGCAGGGGAGTCTTATTCTTCCCAACAACGGGTAAGGTAGTGTTATTCGTCCGAACGCAGGGTGCGGCATACACACATTCAAATTGTGTGGGTAATCCTTACATGTAACCTATTTTTTTTCGTTGAAAATCCACTTATAAATATACTCTCTCCCCAATTTCCCTACCGCACTGTCCACCTATGGAAGCTCAACCACAATACGAGACTCACCCCTTCAGTGGGCAAGGTGCGAACTACAAAACTTCGAAGCAATTCCTAACATGAAAGGCTCATCCCAGTTGCCGAATGTGCAAAGAAAACAAGATGAAGGAACTTCATTTGTAGTTCTTTTCGAAACGCTTGAGACCCATGCTGATGGCCTCGGCAGGGGCCAAAAACAAGCAACGTGGAGGGTCGTCCTCGATCCAACTTGATGTGGATGGCGCATGATCGCAAATCGGGAGTAAGGTCAATCTCGACCACTTGATCTATCCAACGCGACACTGGACTCTAGGAGCTCGTAGTGAAAAAGGCTCTCGAAGACAAAATTAAAACAATCCACACCGGAGTCACTTCTACAAGAACGGTTTTGACCCCAAGGACTAAACTCAAGAAAGACAATTTTAGATACGTGATTTGAAAAATGTTGTGATTACGATATGCCTAGAATAAGTTGAATCAACCTTTAATTTCCATTGAAACCTTCTTTCTCTTCCTCATTTACAACACATACAACCAATGCGTTCTCGTTTCTTATACTATCTACTATATAGAGAAAGAAATTGAAAATGTAGGAAAGTAATAATTTGACATTATATCATCTTTCTTTATTCTTAGTTCCATTTTTATTTGTATCATCTATGCTTGTTGTACTTCGTAACCCATAAATCCTGATATTTTAGGGTTTTAGTTGCACGATAGTTGCGCCCTAGTTGCGCCCAACTTGTGCCCAAGTTGCGCCCTACTTGTGCCCTACTTGCACCCTATTTGCACCCTAGTTGCGCCCTACCTGCGCCCTACTTGCGCCCTAGTTGCATCCTAGTTGTCTCCTAGTTGCGCCCTACTTGCACCTTAGTTGCGCCCTAGTTGCGCCTTAACTGGGCACTAGCTACGCCCTAGTTGTACACTAGTTGTACCCTAGTTGTGCCGTACTTGTGCCATACCTGCAGCCTTCTTGCGCCCTAGTTGCGCCCTAGTTGCGCCCTACTTGCGCCCTAGTTGCACCTCAGTTGGCCACTAGCTACACCCTAGTTGGGTCCTAGTTGCGCCCTAGTTGCGCCCTTTTTGCACCCTACTTGCGCCCTAGTTGTGCCCTAGTTGCGCCCTAGTTGCGCCCTAGTTGCACCCTACGTGCACCATAGGTTCGCCCTGGTTGCCCCCTAGTTGCACCCTAGTTGTGTCCTACCTGCGCCCTACTTCTACCCTACTTGCCCCCTAGTTGCGCCCTAGTGAGTCCTAGCTACGTCCTACTTCTGCCTTACTTGTGCCCTAGTTGCGCCCTAGTTGCGCCCTAGTTGTGCCCTAGTTGCGCCCTACTTACGCCTTACTTGTGCCCTACTTGTGCCCTAGTTGCACCCTAGTTGAGCCCAAGTTACGCCCTAGTTGTGCCCTACTTACATCCTAGTTGCATTCTATTTGCGCCCTAGTTGCATCCTAGTTACGCCCTACTCATGTCCTACTTGCGCCCTACTTGCGCCCTACTTACGCCCCTAGTTGTGCCTTACTAGTGCCCTAGTTGCGCTCTAGTTGCGCCCTAGTTGTGCCCTAGTTGCGCCTCACTTGGGCACTAGCTACACCCTAGCTGCGTCCTAGTTGCGCCCTAATTCCGTCCTACTTGAACCCTACTTGCGTCCTACTTGCGCCCTAGTTGCATCCTAGTTGCACCCTAGCTGCGCCCTAGTTACACCCTAGTTGCGCCTCAATTGGGCACTTAGTTACGCCCTAGTTCCGCCCCAATTGCGCCCTACTTGGGTCCTACTTGCGTCCTACTTGCGCCTTACCTGCGCCATAACTACGCCCTAGTTGCAGTTGCGCCCTGGTTGCACCCTAGTTGCCTCCTAGTTGCACCCTACTTGCGCCCTTCTTGCGCCCTAGTTGCGCCCTGCTGACGCCTTAGTTGCACCCTAGTTGCGTCCTAGTTGCGCCTCAGTTGGGCAATAGCTACGTCCTAGTTGCGCTCTACTTGCACCCTAGTTGTACCCTAGTTGTGTCCTACTTGCACCCTACTTGCGCCCTACTTGCGCCCTAGTTGCGTCCTAGTTGCGCCTCAGTTGGGCAATAGCTACGTCCTAGTTGCGCTCTACTTGCACCCTAGTTGTACCCTAGTTGTGTCCTACTTGCACCCTACTTGCGCCCTACTTGCGCCCTAGTTGCGCCCTACTTGCGCCCAAGTTGGATCTTAATTGTGACTTAGTTGCGCCCAAGTTGCGCCTCAGGTGGGCACTAGCTACACCCTAGTTGCGCCCAAGTTGCACTCTAGTTGCATCCTAGTTACGCCATGCTTGCGCAATATCTGCGTCCTACTCGTGCCCTAGTTACATCCTAGTTGTGTCCTATTTGGATCCTACTTGTGCCCTACTTGTACCCTACTTGTGCCCTAGTTGTGTCTAGTTATGCCCTACTTGCGTCCTACTTGCGCCCTACTTGCACCCTACTTGCGTCCTAGTTGCACCCTAGTTGCGCCCTAAATACGCCCTACTTGGATCCTAGTTGCGCCCTAGTTGCACCTTAGTTGCACCCTAGTTGCCTCCTGCTTGCATCCTAGTTACACCCTACTTGCGTCCTAGTTGCACCCTAGTTGCGCCCTAAATACGCCCTACTTGGATCCTAGTTGCGCCCTAGTTGCACCTTAGTTGCACCCTAGTTGCCTCCTGCTTGCATCCTAGTTACACCCTACTTGCGTCTTAGTTGCGCCCTAGTTGTGCCTCAGTCGGGCACTAGCTCCGCCCTTGTTGCGCCCTAGTTGTGTCCTACTAGCGTTCTACTTGCGCCCAAGCTGCACCCTACCTGCACCCTAGTTGTGTCCTACTTGCGACCTAGTTGCGCCTTAGTTACGCCCTAGTTGCACCTCAGTTGGGTACTAGCTACACCCTAATTGTGCCCTAGTTGCATCCTAGTTGTGCCCTAGTTGCGCCCTACTTGCACCCTACTTGCACCCTAGTTGCGTCCTACTTGCGCCCTAGTTGCACCCTACTTGCGCCCTAGTTGCATCCTAGTTGTGCCCTAGTTGCGCCCTACTTGCACCCTACTTGCACCCTAGTTGCGTCCTACTTGCGCCCTAGTTGCACCCTACTTGCGCCCTAGTTGCGCCCTAGTTGCGCCTCAGTTACGCACTAGCTACGTCCTAGTTGTGCCCTCGTTGTGTCCTAGTTGTGCCCTAGTTGTGTCCTACTTGCGCCCTAGTTGCACCCTACTTGCGCCCTAGTTGCGCCCTAGTTGCGCCTCAGTTACGCACTAGCTACGTCCTAGTTGTGCCCTCGTTGTGTCCTAGTTGTGCCCTAGTTGTGTCTTACTTGCGTCCTCCTTGCACCCTAGTTGCGCCCTACTTGCGCCCTAGTTGAGCCCTACTTGCGCCCTAGTTGCGCCCTAGCTGTGTCCTTGTTGCGCCATAGTTGCGCCACAGCAGGACACTAGCTACGATCTAGTTGCGTCCTATTTCCGCCCTAGTTATGCCCTAATTACGCCGTACTTGCGCCCTACTTGTGCCCTGGTTGCGGTCTATTTTCGCCCTAGTTGCGTCCTAGTTGCGCCTCAGTTGGACACTAACTACGTCCTAGTTGCGTCCTAGTTGCACCCTAATTGCGCCCTAGTTGCAGCCTGGCTGTGCCTCAGTTGGACACTAGCTTTGTCCTAGTTGCACCCTAGTTGTGCCCTAGTTACGCCCTTGTTGCGCCCTACTTGCGCCATGCTTGCGCCCTAGTTGCGCTCTACTTGCGTCCTAGTTATGTCTCAGTTGGACACTAGCTACGTCCTAGTTGTGCCCTAGTTACGCCCTTGTTGCGCCCTACTTGCGCCATGCTTGCGCCCTAGTTGCGCTCTACTTGCGTCCTAGTTATGTCTCAGTTGGACACTAGCTACGTCCTAGTTGTGCCCTAATTGCACCCTAGTTGCACCCTAGTTGCGTCCTACTTGCGCCCTAGTTGTGCATTAATTGCCTAGTTACGTCCTACTTGCGCCGTACTTGCGCCCTAGTTGCGTCCTAGTTGCACCCTAGTTGCGTCCTACTTGCGCCCTAGTTGTGCATTAATTGCCTAGTTACGTCCTACTTGCGCCGTACTTGCGCCCTAGTTGCGTCCTAGTTACACCCTAGTTACATCCTACTTGCGCTCTACTTACGTCCTAGTTGCGCCCTAGTTGCACCCTAGTTCCGTCCTACTTGCGTCCTTCTTGTGCCCTAGTTGTCCCCTTGTTGTACCCTAGTTGCGCCCTACTTCCTCCCTACTTGTGTCCTACTTGCACCCTAGCTGTGCCCTAGTTGCACCCTAGTTGCACCCTACTTGCGCCCTACTTTCGCCCTACTTGCACCCTGGTTGCGTCCTAGTTGCGCCATAGTTGTGCCCTACTTGCACCCTACTTGGACCCTGGTTGCACCTTAGTTGCGCCCTTGTTGTGCCCTTGTTGCGCCCTACTTGCACCCTGGTTGCGTCCTAGTTGCGCCATAGTTGTGCCCTACTTGCACCCTACTTGGACCCTGGTTGCACCTTAGTTGCGCCCTTGTTGTGCCCTTGTTGCGCCCTAGTTGCGCCCTACTTGCACCCTACTTGCTCCCTAGTTGTGCCTTAGTTATGCCCTAGTTGCGCCTCAGTTGGGTACTATCTATGCCCTAGTTGCACCCTAGTTGTACCCTTGTTGTGCCCTAGTTGTGTCATACTTGCGTCCTACTTGTGCCCTACTTGTGCCCTAGTTGTACCTTAGTTGTGTCCTAGTTGTGCCCTACTTGCGCCCTTGTTGTACCCTAGTTGCGCCTCAGCTGGGCACTAGCTACACCCTAGTTGCACGTTAGCTGCGACCTAGTTGCGCCCTACTTGCGCCTTATTTCTGTCCTAGTTGCACCCTAGTTGGGCCTTACTTGCGTCCTAGTTGTGCCCTACTTGCACCCTACTTGCACCCTAGTTGCGTCGTGATTGCGTCCTACTTGCGTCCTACTTGCGTCCTAGTTGCGCCATACTTGCGCCCTAGTTGGACCCTACTTGCGACTTAGTTGCGCACTGGTTGCGCCTCAGGTGGGCACTAGCTACGCCCTAGTTGCGCCCTAGTTGCGCTCTAGTTGCGCCATAGTTACGCCATACTTGCGCAATATTTACGTCCTACTTGTGCCCTAGTTATGCCCTAGTTGTGCCCTACTTACGTCCTACTTGTGTCCTACTTGCACCCTACTTGTGCCGTAGTTGTGCCTAGTTATGCCCTACTTGCGCCCTACTTGCGCCCTACTTGCACCCTACTTGCGCCCTAGTTGCGCCCTAGTTGCGCCCTAAGTACGCCCAAATTCGATCCTAGTTGCACCCTAGTTGCGCCTTAATTGCGCCCTAGTTGCCCCCTGCCTGCATCCTAGTTGCGCCCAACTTGCGTCCTAGTTGCTCCCTAGCTGCGCCTCAGTTGGACACGAGCTCCGCTCTAGTTGCAACCCTAGTTGCGTCCTACTAGCGTCCTACTTGCACCCAAGTTGCGCCCTACTTGCACCCTAGTTGCGCCCTACTTGCGACCTAGTTGCACCCTCGTTATGGCCTAGTTGCCCCCAGTTGGGTACAAACTACGCCCTAATTACACCCTAGTTGTACCCTAGTTGTGCCCTCGTTGTACCCTACTCGCACCCTACTTTCGCCCTAGTTGCGTCTTACTTACGCCCTAGTTGTACCCTACTTGTGCCCTAATTGCGCTCTAGTTGTACCTCAGATGGGAACCAGCTACACCCTTGTTGCGCCCTAGTTACGACCTAGTTGCGCCCTACTTGTGCCCTAATTGCGCTCTAGTTGTACCTCAGATGGGAACCAGCTACACCCTTGTTGCGCCCTAGTTACGACCTAGTTGCGCCCTACTTGCGCCATACTTGCATCCTAGTTGCACCCTACTTGCGTCCTACTTGCGTCCTAGTTGCGCCCTAGTTCCACCCTACTTGTACCCTAGTTGCACCCTGGTTGCGCCCTAGTTGCGCCCCAGTTTTGTCCTACTTGTGCCCTACTTGTACCCTACTTGCGCCCTAGTTGCGTCCTAGCTGCGTCCTAGTTACACCCTACTTGCGCCTTACTTACACCCTAGATCCGCCCTAGTTGCGCCCTACTTGTACCCTACTTGCGCCCTAGTTGCGTCCTAGCTGCGTCCTAGTTACACCCTACTTGCGCCTTACTTACACCCTAGATCCGCCCTAGTTGCGCCCTAGTTCTGCCCTAGTTGTATCCTACTTGCGCCCTACTTGCGTCCTGGTTACACCCTAGTTGCGCTCAAGTTACGCCCTAGTTGCGTCCTACTTGTGCCCTAGTTGCGTCCTACTTGCGCCCTAGTTGCGTCCTAGTTACGCCCTACTTGCATCCTACTTGGGCCCTACTTGCACCCTTCTTGCGCCCTAGTTGTGCCCTACCAGCGCCCTAGTTGTGCCCTAGTTGCGCCCTAGTTGCGTTCTAGTTGCGCCTCAGTTGGGCACTAGCTACGCCCTAGTTGCGTCCTAGTTGCACCCTAATTCCGCCCTACTTGCACCCTACTTGCGCCCTTCTTGCACCCTAGTTGTACCCTAGTTGCACCCTTGTTACGTCCTAGTTGTATTTCTATTGGGTACTAGTTACGCCCTAGTTGCGCCCTAGCTTCGTCCTACTTGCGTCCTACTTGCATCCTACCTGTGCCATAGTTGTGTCCTAGTTGCGCCCTAGTTGCACCCTAGTTGCATCCTAGTTGCGCCCTAGTTGCGCCCTAGCTTCGTCCTACTTGCGTCCTACTTGCATCCTACCTGTGCCATAGTTGTGTCCTAGTTGCGCCCTAGTTGCACCCTAGTTGCATCCTAGTTGCGCCCTACTTGCGCCTTACATGCGTCCTTGTTGCGCCTTTCTTGCGCCCTAGTTACGCCTTAGTTGCGCCCCACTTGCGCCCTTGTTGTGCCCTAGTTGTGCCTCAGTTGGGCACTAGCTATGTCCTAGTTGTGCCCTAGTTAGGCCCTAGTTGCACCCTACTTGCGCCCTACTTGTGCCCTAGTTGCGCCCTACTTGCACCCTAGCTACACCCTACTTGCGACTTAGTTGCGCCCTGGTTGTACCTCAGGTGGGCACTAGCTACGCCCTAATTGTGTCCTAGTTGCACTGTAGTTGTACCATACTTGCGTAATACTTGCGTCCTAGTTCTACCCTAGTTACGCCCTAGTTGCGCCCTACTTGCTTCCTACTTGTGCCCTACTTGCACCCTACTTGTGCCCTAGTTGTGCCTGGTTACACCATACTTACACCCTACTTGTATCCTACTTGCACCCTACTTGCGCCCTACTTGCGCCCTAGTTGCACCTTAGTTGTGCCCTAAATACTTCCTACTTGGACCCTAGTTGCGTCCTAGTTACGCCTTGGTTGCGTCCTAGTTGCCCCCTACTTGCATTATAGTTGCACCCTATTTGCGCCCTTGTTGTACCCTAGTTGCACCTCAGTTGGGTACTAGCTCCGCCCTAGTTGCACCCTAGTTGCATCCTACTTGCGCCCTACTTGCATCCAAGTTGTGCCCAACTTGCACCCTAGTTGCTCCCTACTTGCGACCTACTTGCGCCCTAGTTACGCCCTAGTTGCACCTCAGTTAAGCCTGCACACCGAATCCGGTTCCCGAATCCTAGCCTGGACTCAGATTCGCGGTTTGAATCCACTGACTGGATTCAGATTCGCGGATCCGAATCCAGGATTCGCGAATCCTGGTGGATTCCCGAATCCTCACGAATCCAGACGTTTTGGGCCTTTGTTACGCCTAATAGCATCCTAGTTGCGTCCTAGTTGTGCCCTAGCTGCGCCCTACTTGCACCCTACTTGCGCCCTAGTTGCGGTCAGCTTGCGCCCTAGTTGCGCCCTAATTGCGCCCTAGTTGCGCCCTAATTGCGCCCTAGTTGCGCCTCAGTTGGGCACTAGCTACGCCCGAGTTGTACCCTAGTTGCGTCCTAGTTGTGCCCTAGTTGCGTCATACTTGCGTCCTACTTGCACCCTAGTTGCGCCCTACTTGCGCCCTACTTGCGCCCTAGTTGCGCCCTAATTGCGCCCTAGTTGCGCCTCAGTTGGGCACTAGCTACGCCCGAGTTGTACCCTAGTTGCGTCCTAGTTGTGCCCTAGTTGCGTCATACTTGCGTCCTACTTGCACCCTAGTTGCGCCTTAATTGAGTCCTAGTTGAGCCATATTTGCGCCCTAGTTGCACCCTAGTTGCGCCCTTGTTGCGCCATAGTTACGCCTCAGCTGAACACTAGCTACGATCTAGTTGTGCCCTATTTGCGCCCTAGTTGCGCCCTAGTTGCGCCATACTTGCGCCCTACTTGCACCCTACTTGCGGCATACTTGCACCCTTGTTATGTCCTAGCTGCGCCTCAGTTGGGCACTAGCTACGTCCTATTTGCATCCTAGTTGCACCCTAGTTGCGCCCTAGTTGCACCCTAGTTGTGCCTCTGTTGGACACTAGCTACGTCCTGGTTGCGTCCTAGTTGTGCCATAGTTGCGCCCTTGTTGCGCCCTACTTGCACCATGCTTGCGTCCTAGTTGCGCCCTACTTGCGTCCTTATTGCGCCATAGTTGTGCCCTTGTTGCGTCTCAGTTGGACACTAGCTACGCCCTAGTTGCGCCCTAGTTGTGCCCTAGTTGCGCCCTAGTTGCGCCCTAGTTACACCCTAGTTGCACCCTAGTTGCATCCTACTTGCGCCCTAGTTATGCCCTAGTTGCACCCTACTTGCGTCCTATTTACATCGTACTTGCGACCTAGTTACGTCCTAGTTACGCCGTTGTTGTGCCCTACTTACGTCCTAGTTGCATCCTACTTGCGCCCTAGTTATGCCCTAGTTGCACCCTACTTGCGTCCTATTTACATCGTACTTGCGACCTAGTTACGTCCTAGTTACGCCGTTGTTGTGCCCTACTTACGTCCTAGTTGCATCCTACTTGCACCCTAGTTGCGCCCTAGTTACGCCCTACTTGCATCTTACTTGCGCCCTACTTGCACCCTACTTTACCCCCTAGTTGTGTCCTACTAGCACCCTAGTTGCGCTCTAGTTGTGCCCTAGTTGCGCCCTTGTTGCGCCTCATTTGGGCACTAGCTATGCCCTAGTTGCGTCCTAGTTGCACCCTCATTCCGTCCTACTTGCACCCTACTTGCGTCCTACTTGCGCCCTTGTTGCACCCTAGTTGTGCCCTAGTTACGCCCTAGTTACGCCCTAGTTGTGCCTCAGTTGGGCACTAGTTACGTCCTGGTTGCGCCCCAGTTGCACCCTACTTGCGTCCTACTTGCGTCCTACTTGCACCCTACTTGCGCCATAGTTACGCCCTAGTTGCACCCTAGTTACACCCTAGTTGCTTCCTAGTTGCGCCCTAGTTATGCCCAACTTGCGACCTAGTTGCGCCCTAGTTGCACCCTAGTTGCACCCTACTTACGCCTTAGTTGCGCTCTACTTGTATCCTAGTTGCGTCCTAGTTGCACCTCAGTTGGGCAATAACGACGTCCTAGTTGCGCTCTAGTTGCTCCCTAGTTGCCCTCTAGTTGCGTCCAACTTGCGTCCTACTTGCGTCCTAGTTGCGTCCTACTTGCGCCCTAGTTGTACCCTACTTGCGACTTAGTTACGCCTTGGTTGCGCCTCAGATGGGCACTAGCTTTCTCCCTGGTTGCACCATAGTTACGCCATACTTGCGCAATATTTGTATCCTACTTGTGCCCTAGTTACACCTTAGTTGCACCCTACTTACGCCCTACTTGTGCCCTACTTGCACCCTACTTGTGCCGTAGTTGTGCCTAGTTATGCCCTACTTGCGCCCTACTTGCGTCCTACTTGTACCCTACTTGCACCCTAGTTGCGTCCTAGTTGCGCCCTAAGTACGCCCTACTTGGATCCTAGTTGCGCCCTAGTTGCGCCTTAGTTGCGCCCTAGTTGCCCCCTGCTTGTGTCCTAGTTGCACCCTAGTTGCGTCTTTGTAGCGCCCTAGTTGCGCCTCACTTGGGCACTAGCTCTGTCCTAGTTGTGCCCTAGTTGTGTCCTACTGGCGCCCTACTTGCGACCAAGTTGTACCCTACTTGCACCCTAGTTGCGTCCTACTTCTGACCTAGTTGCGTCCTAGTTACGCCCTAGTTGCGCCTCCGTTGGGTACTAGCTACGTCCTAATTGTACCCTAGTTGTGCCCTAATTGTGCCCTAGTTATACCCTACTCACACCCTACTTGCGCCCTAGTTGCGTCTTACTTGCGCCCTAGTTGCACCCTACTTGCGCCCTACTTGCACCCTAGTTGCGCCTCAGTTAGGCACTAGCTACGCCCTAGGTGTGCCATACTACGTCCTAGTTGTGCCCTAGTTGCGTCCTACTTACATCCTACTTGCGCCGTAGTTGCGCCCAACTTGCACCCTAGTTGAGCCCTACTTACACCCTAGCTACGCCCTAGTTGTGCCCTAGTTGCGTCCTACTTACATCCTACTTGCGCCGTAGTTGCGCCCAACTTGCACCCTAGTTGAGCCCTACTTACACCCTAGCTACGCCCTAGTTGCGCCCTAGTTGCGCCAAAGTTGTGCCTCAGCTGGACACTAGCTACGATCTAGTTCCGTCCTATTTGCGCCCTAGTTCTACCCTAGTTGTGCCGTACTTGCGCCCTACTTGCGCCCTAGTTGCAGCCTACATGCGTCCTAGTTGTGTCCTAGTTGTACCTTAGTTAGGCACTAGCTACGTCCTAGTTTCATCCTAGTTGCACCCCAATTGCGCCCTAGTTGTACCCTAGTTGTGCCTCAGTTGGACACTAGCTACGTCCTACTTAGTTGCGCCCTAGTTGTGCCTTAGTTGTGCCCTTGTTGCGCCCTACTTGCGCCATGCTTGCACCCTAAAAGCGCTCTACTTGCATCCCAGTTACAACATAGGTGTACCCTAGTTGTGTCTCAGTTGGGCACTAGCAACACCCTCTTTGTGTCCTAGTTGCACCCTAGTTGCGCCCTAGTTGCGCCCTCGTTGCACCCTAGTTGCACCCTAGTTGCACCCTAGTTACGTCCTACTTGCACCCTACTTGCACCCTAGTTGCGTCCTAGTTGCGTCCTACTCGCACCGTACTTGTGACCTAGTTGCGTCCTAGTTACACCCTGTTGTGCCCTACTTGCGCTCTACTTGCGCCCTAGTTGCACCCTAGTTGCGTCCTAGGTGCACCCTACTTGCGCCTTACTTGTGTCCTAGTTGTGCCCTACTTGTGCCCTAGTTGCGCCCTAGTTGCACCCTAGTTGCGTCCTAGGTGCACCCTACTTGCGCCTTACTTGTGTCCTAGTTGTGCCCTACTTGTGCCCTAGTTGCGCCCTAGTTGCGCCTTAGTTGGACACTAGCTACGTCCTAGTTGCGCCACAGTTGCACCCTAGTTGCACCAAAGGAAATAAATTGCGCCGCATAATTCAATCCAATGGGCGAATTTTTTGCTCGCCGCAAGTTTGCGGGAGAATTATATTTTTCTTTGCATAAGTTTTTATATTTTCTGCAGATCTGGGCTCGGGAGCAAGTTTTGTATGATTTTATGTGTCACCACAGACAAGGTGTGCAAGGGACTAGGGCATGGCCTTCAAATTCCCCCTGAAAGAAAGGTTTTTGGGGGAAATTTTCAATTTTTTGACTTAACTACGCCCTAGTTGCACCCTACTTGCGTCCTAGTTACGGTCTGCTTGCATCCTAGTTGCGCCCTACTTGCATCCTAGTTGCGCCCTAGTTGCGCCTCAGTTGGGCACTAGCTATGCCCGAGTTGTACCCTAGTTGCGTCGTAGTTGTGCCCTAGTTGCGTCATACTTGCGTCCTACTTGCACTCTAGTTGTGCCCTACTTGCGCCCTGGTTGAGCCCTATTTGCACCCTAGTTGCACCCTAGTTGCGCCCTAGTTGTGCCATAGTTATGCCTCAGCTGAACACTAGCTACAATCTAGTTGTGCCCTATTTGTGCCCTAGTTGCGCCCTAGTTGCGCCATACTTGTGCCCTACTTGCGCCCTAGTTGTGCCATAGTTATGCCTCAGCTGAACACTAGCTACAATCTAGTTGTGCCCTATTTGTGCCCTAGTTGCGCCCTAGTTGCGCCATACTTGTGCCCTACTTGCGCCCTAGTTGCGGCCTACTTGCGCCCTAGTTGTGCCCTAGTTGCGCCTCAGTTCGGTACTAGCTACGTCCTAAATGCATCCTAGTTGCACCCTAGTTGCGCCCTAGTTGTACGCTAGTTGTGCCTCAGTTGCACACTAGCTACAACCTGGTTGCGCCCTAGTTGTTCCATAGTTGTGCCCTTGTTGCGCCCTACTTGCACCATGCTTGCGCCCTAGTTGCGCCCTACTTGTGTCCTAGTTGCGCCATAGTTGTGCCCTAGTTGCGTCTCAGTTGGGCACTACCTACGCCCTAGTTGCGCCCTAGTTGCGCCCTAGTTGCGCCCTAGTTGCGCCCTAGTTGCACCCTAGTTGCACCCTAGTTGCACCCTAGTTGCGTCCTACTTGCGTCCTAGTTGCGCCCTAGTTGCGCCCTAGTTGCGCCCTAGTTGCGCCCTAGTTGCACCCTAGTTGCACCCTAGTTGCACCCTAGTTGCGTCCTACTTGCGTCCTAGTTGCGCCCTAGTTGCATCCTAGTTGCGTCCTACTTGCATCGTACTTGCGACCTAGTTGCGTCCTAGTTATACCCTAGTTGTGCCCTACTTGCATCCTACTTGCGTCCTACTTGCGCCCTAGTTGCGCCCTAGTTACGCTCTAGTTGCGCCCTAGTTGCGCCTTAGTTGGACACTAGGTACACCCTAGTTGCGCCCTAGTTGCACCCTAGTTCCGCCCTACTTGCTGCCTACATGCGTTTTAGTTGCGCCCTAGTTGCGCACTAGTTGCACCCTAGTTGCGCCCTAGTTGCACCCTAGTTCCGCCCTACTTGCTGCCTACATGCGTTTTAGTTGCGCCCTAGTTGCGCACTAGTTGCACCCTAGTTACGCCCTACTTGTGCTCTACTTACACCCTAGTTGCGTCCTTGTTGCGTCCTCGTTCCATCTTACTTGTGCCCTTCTTGTGCCCTAGTTGTGCCCTGGTTGCGCCCTAGTTACGCCCTACTTGCTCACTACTTGCGCCCTACATGCACCCTAGTTGTGCCCTAGTTGCACCCTAGTCTCGCCATAGTTGCGTCGTACTTGCGTCCTACTTGCGCCCTAGTTGCACCCTAGTTGCGCCATAGTTGTGCCCTAGTTGTGCCCTAGTTGCACCCTAGTCTCGCCATAGTTGCGTCGTACTTGCGTCCTACTTGCGCCCTAGTTGCACCCTAGTTGCGCCATAGTTGTGCCCTACTCGCGCCCTACTTGGAACCTGGTTGTGCCCTAGTTGTGCCCTAGTTGTGCCATACTTGCGCCCTAGTTGCACCTTACTTGCGTCCTAGTTGCGTCCGAGTTACGCCTCAGTTCGGCAGCAGCTACGCCCTTGTTATGCCCTAGTTGCGCCCTAGTTGTGCCCTAGTTGTGCCATACTTGCGCCCTAGTTGCACCTTACTTGCGTCCTAGTTGCGTCCGAGTTACGCCTCAGTTCGGCAGCAGCTACGCCCTTGTTATGCCCTAGTTGCGCCCTAGTTGCGCCCTATTTGCGCCCTACTTGCGCCTTACTTGTGTCCTAGTTGCACCCCACTTGCGCCCTAGTTGTGCCCTACTTGCGCCCCAGTTACGCCCTAATTGCTCCCTAGTTTTGCCCTAGTTGCGCCTCAGTTAGGCACTAGCTATGTCCTAGTTGCACCCTAGTTGTGCCCTAGTTGAGCCCTAGTTGCGCCCTACTTATGCCCTGTTTACGCCCTAGTTGCGCCTCAGTTAGGCACTAGCTATGTCCTAGTTGCACCCTAGTTGTGCCCTAGTTGAGCCCTAGTTGCGCCCTACTTATGCCCTGTTTACGCCCTAGTTGCGCCCTACTTACATCCTAGAAGCGTCCTACTTGCGCCTTAGTTACGTCCTAGTTGCGCCTCAGTTTGGTACTATTTACGCCCTAGTTGTGCCCTAGTTACGCCCTAGTAGCGCGCTAGTTGCGCCCTACTTGCGCCCTACTTGCGTCCTAGTTGTGCCATAGCTACGCCCTAGTTGCCCCCTACTTGCGACCTAGTTGCGTCCTAGTTGCGGCCTAGTGCCTTAGTTGAGCACTAGCTACGCCCTAGTTGCGTCAAAGTTGTGTCCTAGTTACACCCTAGTTGCATCCTACTTGCGTCCCGCTTGCGTCCTCGTTGCGTCCTACTTGCGCCCTTGTTGCCCCATAGTTGCACCCTAGTTGCATCTCAGTTGGGTATTAGCTATGCCCTAGTTGCATTCTAGTTGCGCCCTAGTTGCGTCCTAGTTGTGCCTTTGTTGCACCCTAGTTGCACCCTAGTTGCACCCTACTTTTGCCTTAGTTGCGCCCTAGTTGCGCCTCAGTTGGGCACTAGCTACATCCTAGTTGAGTCCTAATTTTGCCCTACTTGTGCCCTAGTTGCACCCTACTTGCGCCCTACTTGTTTCCTAGTTGCACCCTCCTTGCGCCCTAGTTGTGCCCTAGTTGCGCCTTAGCTAGACACTAGCTAAGCCCTAGTTGCACCCTCGTTGCACCCTAGTTGCGCCCTTCTTGTGCCCTACTTGCACCACAGTTGCGCTCTACTTGCACCCTAGTTGCACCCTACTTGCACCCTAGTTGTGCCCTACTTGCGCGAGTTAGAGTTAATCAGACCACTTTCATACACTAGAGGACATGTGTACAATAGATGTGGTTATGTGTTAAGAAGTTTCTAGGATGTGAGAGAGGCACATAGTGGTGGCACTGTCTATACATGTTTTGTTTAATTTCCTTAGTGAAAAACAAATGTATTGTGTCATTGTAACATCACTTGTTTAGTGATACACTCCTTCATACAATTACCTTAAACACTTATTTCTTTTGAATCCCCCACCTCTCCCCCCCATCAAGTGGAAAGTGTATGAGGGGAGTGCATGAGAGAGTGAACAGAATTTTGTATGACAACGACAAACAAAAGTACACGTGTGTACAACAAGGAGAAACTTCACAGGAGTGGTAGGTGACCATGTACACAAATATACTGTTTCAATCTAACTTCACTTGTTTAGTGATACACTCCTTCTTCCACTTACTTCATACACTTTTGTCTTTTGAATCCCCCTCCACCTCCCTCCTCCCCCATCAAGTGGAAGTGTATGAGAGGAGTGTAGAAGGGAGTGAACTGATATTTATATGATAGCGACATACAAAAGTACACTTGTGTGTAAGGAGGAGAAACATCATAGAGGTTATATGAAATCATGTACACAAATGCATTGTTTCATTGTAACATCACTTGTTTAGTGATGTACGACTTCATACACTTACCTCGTACACTTTTATCTTTTGGACCCCCACTCCCCCTCCCTCATCAAGTGGAAAGTGTATGAGGGGAGTGTATGAAGGAGTGAATAGAATTTTGTATGATAGTAATAAACAAAAGTACACTTGTGTACAAGGAGTAGAAAATTTAAAGAAGTTATATGAGACCATGTACAAAAATGGATTATTTCAACGTAACTTCACTTGTTAAGTGATACACTCCTTCATACACTTCCATCATACGCTTTTGCCCTTTGGACCCCCCGACCCTCCCCCCTCCGTCAAGTGCAAAGTGTATGAGGGGATTGTTGGAGGGGGTGAACAGAATTTGGTATGACAATGACATACAAAAGTACACTTGTGTGCAAGTGCTAGAAACTTCAAGTAATAGGTTATCATGTACACAAATATATCATATTAACGTAACGTCACTTGTTAAGTGGTACCGCTCTGTCATACACTTGTCTCACACACTTTTGTCATTTGGACCACCCTCCTCCGACTCCCCTCCTCCTCCCCTCCCCCCAGTCGAGTGGAAAGTGTATGAGGGGAGTGTATGAGGGGGTGAACAAAAGATTATGTGACAACAACATACAAAACCACACTTGTGTAAAAGGAGGAGAAACTTCACAGAAAGGGTAGGTGATCATGTACACAAATGTAATTTTTCAATGTAATGTCACTTGTTTAGTGATACACTCCTTCATACACATACCTCATACACTATTGTCTTTTGGATCCCTCCCCACCTTCCCCCCCTCCCCCATCAAGTGGAAAGTGTATGAGGGGAGTGTATGAGGGAGTGAACAGATTTTTGTATGATAGCGACATACAAAAGTACACTTGTGTACAAGGAGGAGAAACATCATAGAGGTCTTATGTGATTATGTACACAAATATTTTATTTCAACGTGACGTCACTTGTTCAGTGATACACTCCTTCTTACACTTGCATCATGCACTTTTTCCGTTTGGACCCCCCTCGACTCCCCCCCTCCGTCAAGTGGAAAGTGTACGAGGAGATTGTATGAGGGAGTGAACAAAAAATGGTATGACCGTGACATAAAAAAATACACTTGTGTACAAGGAAGAGAGACTTCATGGAAGTTATATGGGATCATGTACACAAATGGATTATGTCAAAGTAACGTCACTTGTTGCGTGATACACTCCTTCATACACTTACATCATACACTTTTGTCCTTTGGACCTCCCGGACCCCCTCAATTTTCCTCTCCTCTCAAGTACAAAGTGTATGAGGGGATTGTAGGAGGGGGTGAAAAAAAATTGGTATGACAGTGACATGCAAAAGTGCACATGTGTACAAGGAGCAGAAAATTCATAGAAGTGATAGGTTATCGTGTACACAAATGTATTATTACAGCGTAATGACACTTGTTAGGTGATGTACTCCTTCATACACTTGTCTCATACACTTCTGTCATTTGGACACCCTCCCCCGACTCCACCCTCCCCCCTCCTCCCCCAAGTGGAAAGTGTATGAGGGGATTGTATGAGGAAGTGAACAGATTTTTGTATGATAGCAACATACAAAAGTACACTTGTATACAAGGAGGAAAAACATCATAGAGGTCATATGTGATCATGTACACAAATGTTTCATTCCAACATAATGTCACTTGTTCAGTGATACACTCCTTCTTACACTTGCATTATGCACTTTTGCCATTTGGACCCCCCCTCGATCCCCTCCCTCCGTCAAGTAGAAAGTGTACGAGGGGATTGTATGAGGGAGTGAACAAAAATTGGTATGAAAGTGACATCCAAAAATACACTTGTGTACAAGGAAGAGAGACTTCATGGAAGTTATATGGGATCATGTACACAAATGGATTATGTCAAAGTGACGTCACTTGTTGAGTGATACACTCCTTCATACACTTACATCATACACTTTTGTCCTTTGGACCTCTCGGACCCCCCTCCCTCGTCAAGTACAAAGTGTACGAGGGGATTGTAAAAGGGGGTGAAGAAAAAATGGTATGACAATGACATACAAAAGTACACTTGTGTACAAGGAGCAGAAAATTCATAGAAGTGATAGGTTATCTTGTACACAAATGTTTTATTACAACGTAATGGCACTTGTTAGGTGATACACTCCTTCATACACATATCTCATACACTTATGTCATTTGGACTCCCCTCCCCAACTCCACCCTCCCCCCTCTCCCCCCCTCCAAGTGGAAAGTGTATGAGGGGATTGTATGAGGGAGTGAAAAAAAAATTATATGATGGCAGCATACAAAAGTACACTTGTGTACAAGGAGGAGAAACATCATACAAGCTATGTGAGATCATGTACACAAGTGTATTATTTCAACGTAATGACACTTGTTCAGTCGTACACTCCTTCATAGCCTTACCTCGTACAGTTTTGCCGTTTGGACCCCCCCTCCATCCCCCTCCCCTGTCAAGTGGAAAGTGTATGAGGAGAGTGTATGGGGGAGTTAACAGAATTTGGTATGATAGTGACGCACAAAATATAGACTTGTACACAAGGAGGGGAAATTACATGGAAATGATGGGTTATCATGTACACAAATGTATTATTTCAACGTGATGTCACTTGTTTAGTGATACACTCCTTCACACACTTGTCTCATACTCTTTGTCCTTTGGACCCCCCCCCCTTCCGTCTCCTTCCTCCTAGGCTAGTGGAAAGTGTATGAGGGGAGTGTATAAGGGATTGGACGTAAGTTAAAATGACAATGACGTACAAAAGTACACTTGTGTACAAGGAGGAAAATCTTCGTAGAAGTGAGAGGACATCATGTACAAAACCGGGATTCTTTAAAAAGCTCTTAACGGATAAGTTCATGTAGAAGTTACACGGAAGATTCTTCATTATGTGATATAGTACTGCATGAATTTGGGGTGATTACGACTAAATGACTTGCGTCCTACTTGCGGCCTACTTACGTCCTAGTTGCGCCCTAGTTGTGCACTAGTTGCGCCCTAGATACACCCTACTTGCGCTTTGCTTACGCCCTAGTTGCGCCCTAGTTGCGCCCTAGTTCCGCCCTACTTGCGCCCTTCTTGTGCCCTAGTTGTACCCTTGTTGCGTCCTAGTTGCGCCCTACTTGCTCCCTACTTGTGCCCTAGTTGCGCCCTAGTTCCGCCCTACTTGCGCCCTTCTTGTGCCCTAGTTGTACCCTTGTTGCGTCCTAGTTGCGCCCTACTTGCTCCCTACTTGTGCCCTACTTATACCCTAGTTGTGCCCTAGTTGCACCCTAGTTGCGCCCTACTTGCGCCCTGGTTGCGTACTAGTTGAGCCATAGTTGCGCCCTACTTGCACCCTACTTGGACCCTGGTTGCGCCCTAGTTGCGCCCTAGTTGTGCCCTAGTTGCGCCCTACTTGCGCCCTCTTTGCGCTTTACTTGCGCCATAGTTGCGCCTCAATTGGGAAACGACGACGCCCTAATTTTGCCCTATTTGTGCCCTAGTTGTGTCCTAGTTGCACCCTAGTAGCGTCCTACTTGCGTCCTAGTGGTACCCTACTTGCGCCCTAGTTGTGCCCTACTTGCGCCCCAGTAGCGCCCTAATTGCTTTCTAGTTCTGCACTAGTTGTGCCTTAGTTAGGTACTAGCTATGCCCTAGTTACGCCCTAGTTGCCCTTCAGTTGCGCCCTAGTTGCGCCCTCCTTGTGACCTTCTTGCGTCCTAGTTGTGTCCTACTTGTGTCCTATTGGCGTCCTAGTTGTACCCTTGTTGCGCCTCAGTTGGGCACTAGCTACGCCCTAGTTGCACCTAAGTTGTACCCTAGTTGCACCCTAATTGCGCCCTACTTGCACCCTGCTTGCACCATAGTAACGTCCTACTTGCGCTCTAGTTGCACCATAGTTGCTCCCTTGTTGCATCTCAGTTGGGCACTAGCTATGCCCTAGTTGCGCCCTTGTTGCACCCTAGTTCCATCCTACTTGCGCCCTTCTTGTGCCCTAGTTGTGCCCTGGTTGCGCCCTAGTTGCACCCTACTTGCTTACTACTTGCGCCCTACTTGCACCCTAGTTGTGCCCTAGTTGCATCCTAGTTGCGTCCTAGTTGCGCCGTACTTGCGCCCTACTTGCGCCCTAGTTGCGCCCTAGTCGCGCCATAGTTGTGCCCTACTTCCGCCCTACTTGGACCCTGGTTGCGCCCTAGTTGCACCCTAGTTGCGTCCTAGTTGCGCCGTACTTGCGCCCTACTTGCGCCCTAGTTGCGCCCTAGTCGCGCCATAGTTGTGCCCTACTTCCGCCCTACTTGGACCCTGGTTGCGCCCTAGTTCTGTCCTAGTTGTGCCCTAGTTGCGCCATACTTGCGCCCTAGTTGCACCCTAATTGCGCCCTAGTTGCATCCTAGTTGCGCCTCAGTTCGGCAACAGCTACGCCCTAGTTATACCCTAGTTGCGCCCTAGTTGCGCCCTAGTTGTGCCCTACTTGCACCCTACTTGTGTCCTAGTTGCACCCTAGTTGCACCCTAATTGTGCCCTAGTTGCATCCTAGTTGCGCCTCAGTTCGGCAACAGCTACGCCCTAGTTATACCCTAGTTGCGCCCTAGTTGCGCCCTAGTTGTGCCCTACATGCACCCTACTTGTGTCCTAGTTGCACCCTACTTGCGTCCCAGTTGTGCCCTACTTGCGCCCCTGTTACGCCCTAATTACTCCTTAGTTTTGCCCTAGTTGCACCTCAGTTGGGCATAAGCTATGCCCTAGTTGTGCTCTAGTTGCCCTCTAGTTGCACCTTAGTTGCGTCCTACTTGCGTCCTTCTTGCGCCCTAGTTGTGTCCTACTTGCGTCCTATTGGCGTCCTAGTTATACCCATGTTGCACCTCAGATAGGCACTAGCAACGCCCTAGCTGCACCCAAGCTGTGCCCTAGTTGCACCCTAGTTGTGCCCTACTTGCGCTCTGCTTGCGCCGTAGTTACATCCTACTTGCACCCTAGTTGTGCCATAGTTGCTCCCTAATTCCGTCTCAGTTGGGCACTAGCTATGCCCTAGTTGCCTCCTAGTTGTACCCTACTTGCATCCTAGTTGCACCCTACTTGCGACCTAGTTGCGTCCTACTTGCACCCTAGTTGCACCTTAGTTGAAGCCTAGTTGCACCCTTCTTGTGCCCTACTTGCGTCCTACTTGCGCCCTAGTTGCGCCCTATTCGCATCCTACTTGCGCCCTACTTACGCCCTAGTTGCGCCCTAGTGGCACCCTAGTTGCGTCCTAGTTGTACCCTACTAACGCACTAGTTGCGTCCTACTAGCACCCTTGTTACGTCCTAGTTGCGCCTCAGTTGGGCACTAGCTATGTCCTAGTTGCGCCCTAGTTGTGCCCTAGTTGAGCCCTAGTTGCACCCTACTTACGTCCTGTTTGCGCCCTAGTTGCGCCCTACTTACATCCTAGAAGCGTCCTACTTGCGCCTTAGTTACGTCCTAGTTGCGCCTCAGTTTGGCACTATCTACGCCCTAGTTGTACCCTAGTTACGCCCTAGTAGCGCCCTACTTACGGCCTACTTGCGCCCTACTTGCACCCTAGTTGTGCTATAGCTACGTCCTAGTTGCCCCCTACTTGCGTCCTAGTTGCGTCCTAGTTGCGCCCTAGTGCCTCAGTTGAGGACTAGCTACGTCCTAGTTACATCAGAGTTGTGCCCTAGTTGAACCCTAGTTACATCCTACTTGCGCCCCGCTTGCGCCCTAGTTGCGTCCTACATGCGCCCTTGTTGCCCCATAGTTGCACCCTAGTTGCGTCTCAGTTGGGTACTAGCTATGCCCTAGTTGCATTATAGTTGCGCCCTAGTTGTGTCCTAGTTGTGCCTTTGTTACACCCTAGTTGCACCCTAGTTGCACCCTAGTTGCACCCTACTTGCGTCCTAGTTGCACCCTACTTGCGCCTCAGTTGGACACTAGCTACATCCTAGTTGTGTCCTACTTTTGCCCTACTTGCACCCTAGTTGCACCCTACTTGCGCCCTACTTGTGTCCTAGTTGCGCCCTCCTTGCGCCCTAGTTGTGCCCTAGTTGCGCCTTAGCTGGGCACTAGCTACGCCCTAGTTGCATCCTCGTTGCACCCTAGTTGCGTCCTAGTTGCGCCCTCCTTGCGCCCTAGTTGTGCCCTAGTTGCGCCTTAGCTGGGCACTAGCTACGCCCTAGTTGCATCCTCGTTGCACCCTAGTTGCGTCCTACTTGTACCCTACTTGCACCACAGTTGCGCTCTACTGGCACCCAAGTTGCACCTTATTTGTGTCCTAGTTGCGCCCTACTTGCGCCCTACTTGCGACCTACTTACGTCCAAGTACGCCCTAGTTGTGCACTAGTTGCGCCCTAGATACGCCGTACTTGCACTTTACTTACGTCCTAGTTGCGCCCTAGTTGCACCCTAGTTCCGCCCAACTTGCGCCCTTCTTGTGCCCTAGTTGTGCCCTGGTTGCGTCCTAGTTGCGCCCTACTTGCTCCCTACTTGCGTCCTACCTGCACCCTAGTTGTGCCCTAGTTGCACCCTAGTTGCGCCCTACTTGCGCCCTAGTTGCACCCTAGTTACGCAATTGTTGTGCCCTAATTGCACCCTACTTGGACCCTGGTTGCGCCCTAGTTGCGCCCTAGTTGTGCCCTAGTTGCGCCCTACTTGCGCCCTAGTTGCGCTTTACTTGCGCCATAGTTGCGCCTCAGTTGGGCAACGAAGACGCCCTAGTTGTGCCCTAGTTGCGCCCTAGTTGTGCCCTAGTTGCGCCCTACTTGCGCCCTAGTTGCGCTTTACTTGCGCCATAGTTGCGCCTCAGTTGGGCAACGAAGACGCCCTAGTTGTGCCCTACTTGTGTCCTAGTTGTGTCCTAGTGGCACCCTAGTAGCGCCCTACTTGCGTCCTACTTGCGTCCTAGTGGCACCCTACTTGCGCCCTAGTTGTGCCCTACTTGCGTCCCAGTAGCGTCCTAATTGCTCCCTAGTTCCGCCCTAGTTGCGCCTCAGTTAGGCACTAGCTATGCTCTAGTTGCGCCCTACTTGTGACCTTCTTGCGTCCTAGTTGTGTCCTACTTGTGTCCTATTGGCGTCCTAGTTGCACCCTTGTTGCGCCTAAGTTGAGCACTAGCTACGCCCTAGCTGCACCCAAGTTGTGCCCTAGTTGCACCCTAATTGTGCCCTACTTACGCCCTGCTTGCGCCATAGTAACGTCCTACTTGCGCTCTAGTTGAACCATAGTTGCTCCCTAATTGCATCTCAGTTAGGCACTAACTACGCCCTAGTTGCACCCTTGTTGCGCCCTACTTGCGCCCCAGTTGCACCCTACTTGCGACCTAGTTGCGTCCTAGTTGCACCCTACTTGCACCGTAGCTGTTCCCTAGTTTAACACTAGTTGTGCCCTACTTACGTTCTTCTTGCGTCCTACTTGTGCCCTAGTTGCCCTCTAGTTGCGTCCTGTTTGCGCCCTACTTACGTCCTAGTTGCGCCCTAGTTGCGCCCTAGTTGTGCCCTAGTTGCACCCTACTAACACACTAGTTGTGCCCTAGTTGCGCCCTAGTTGCGCCCTAGTTGCGCCCTAGCTGCGACCTAGTTGAGCCCTAGTTGCACCCTACTTGCGCCCTGTTTGTACCCTAGTTGCGCCCTACTGACATCCTAGAAGGGTCCTCCTTACGCCTTAGTTACGTCCTAGTTGCGCCTTAGTTTAGCACTATCTATGCCCTACTTGTGTCCTAGTTGCGCCCTAGTAGCACTCTAGTTGCGCCCTACTTGCATCCTACTTGCGTCCTAGTTGTGCCCTAGCTACGTCCTAGTTGCCCCCTACTTGCGTCCTACTTGCGACCTAGTTGCGTCCTAGTTGCGTCCTAGTTACGTGCTACTTGCGCCCTACTTGCGCCCTACTTGCGCCCTACTTGCGCCTTAGTTGTGCCTCGTTGCGCCCTAGTTGCGCCTGGTTACGCACTAGTTGCACCCTACTTGCGTCCTATTTGCACCTTACTTGTGTCCTAGTTGCGTCCAAGTTGCACCCTACTTGCATCCTTCTTGCACCCTAGTTGCTCCCTACTTGCCTCCTAGTTGCGTCCTAGTTACGCCCTAGTTGTGCCTCAGTTTGATACTAGCTACGTGCTAGTTGTGTCCAAGTTGTGCCCTAGTTGCGCCCTAGTTGCACCCTAGTTGCTCCCTACTTGCCTCCTAGTTGCGTCCTAGTTACGCCCTAGTTGTGCCTCAGTTTGATACTAGCTACGTGCTAGTTGTGTCCAAGTTGTGCCCTAGTTGCGCCCTAGTTGCATCCTACTTGTGCCCCACTTGCGCCCTCGTTGCGCCCTACTTGCGCCCTAGTTGTGCCATAGTTGCGCCCTAGTTGCGTTTCAGTTGGGTACTAGCTATGTCCTAGTTGTGTTCTAGTTGCGCCCTAGTTACGTCCTAGTTGTGCCTTAGTTGTACCCTAGTTGTGCCCTAGTTGCACCCTAGTTGCGCCCTACTTGCGCCCTAGTTGCACCCCAGTTGCGCCTCAGTTGGGCACTAGATACTGCCTCGTTGTGTCCTACTTGCGCCCTAGTTGTGCCCTAGTTGCACCCTAGTTGCGCCCTACTTGCGCCCTAGTTGCACCCCAGTTGCGCCTCAGTTGGGCACTAGATACTGCCTCGTTGTGTCCTACTTGCGCCCTACGTGCACCCTACTAATGCCCTAGTTGTACCCTACTTGCGCCCTACTTGTGTCCTAGTTGCGTCCTACTTGCGCCCTAGTTGCGCCCTAGTTGCGCCCTAGTTGCGCCTCAGTTGAGCACTAGCTACGCCCTAGTTGCACCCTAGTTGCACCCTAGTAGCACCCTAGTTGCGCCCTACTTGCGTCCTAGTTGCGCCCTAGTTGCGCCCTAGTTGCGCCCTAGTTGCGCCTCAGTTGAGCACTAGCTACGCCCTAGTTGCACCCTAGTTGCACCCTAGTAGCACCCTAGTTGCGCCCTACTTGCGTCCTGCTTGCGCCCTGCTTGCGCCCTAGTTGCACCCTAGTTACACCCTAGTTACACTCTACTTGCATCCTACTTGCGCCCTAGTTGCGCCCTACTTGCGTCCTGCTTGCGCCCTGCTTGCGCCCTAGTTGCACCCTAGTTACACCCTAGTTACACTCTACTTGCATCCTACTTGCGCCCTAGTTGCGCCCTAGTTGCACCCTTATTCCGTCCTACTTGCGTCCTACTTGCACCGCACTTGCACCCTAGTTGTGCCTAGTTGCGCCCTAGTTGCGCCTTACTTGCGCCCTATTTGCACCCTACTTACGTCCTAGTTGTGCCCTAGTTGTGCCCTAGTTACACCCTACTTATGCCCCACTTGCGCCCTAGTTGCGCCCTTCTTGCATCCTAGTTGCGCCCTAGTTGCGCCCTAGTTGTGCCTCAGTTGGGCACTAGCTACGGCCTAATTGTGCCCAAGTTGTGCCTGAGTTGTGCTCTTGTTGCACCCTACTTGTACCTTGCTTGCGCCCTAGTTGCGCCCTACTTGCGCCCTAGTTGCGCCATAGTTGCGCCCTAGTTTGGACTCAGTTTGGCTCTAGCTATGCCCTACCTAGTTGCGCCCTAGTTGTGTCTTAGTTGGGCACTAGCTATTCCCAAGTTGCGCCCTAGTTGCACCCTAGTTGCGTCTTACTTGCGTCCTTCTTGCGAAGTAGTTGCATCCTAGTTGCGCCCTAGTTGCGCCCTAGTTGTGTCTTAGTTGGGCACTAGCTATTCCCAAGTTGCGCCCTAGTTGCACCCTAGTTGCGTCTTACTTGCGTCCTTCTTGCGAAGTAGTTGCATCCTAGTTGCCCCCTAGTTGTGCCCTACTTGCACCCTACTTGCGCCCTAGTTGTGCCCTAGTTGCGTCCAAGCTACGTCCTAGTTGCGTCCTACTTGCGCCCTAGTTGCGCCCTAGTTGTACCCTAGTTGCGCCTCAGTTGGGTACTAGCTACGTCCTAGTGGCACCCTAGTTGCGCCCTAGTTGCACCCTAGTCGCGCCCTAGTTGCACCCTAGTTGTGCCCTAGTTGCACCCTAGTTGCGCCCTACTTGCACCCTAGTTGCGCCCTAGTTGCACCCTAGTCGCGCCCTAGTTGCACCCTAGTTGTGCCCTAGTTGCACCCTAGTTGCGCCCTACTTGCACCCGAGAAGCTTCCTTCTTGCGCCTTAGTTACGCCATAGTTACGCCTGAGTTAGGCACTAGCTACGCCCTAGTTGCGCCCTAGTTGCACCCTAGTTGCGCCCTACTTGCACCCGAGAAGCTTCCTTCTTGCGCCTTAGTTACGCCATAGTTACGCCTGAGTTAGGCACTAGCTACGCCCTAGTTGCGCCCTAGTTGCACCCTAGATGTACCCTACTTGTGCCCTACTTGCACCATAGTTGCGCTCTGCTTGCACCTTAGTTGCACCCTACTTGTGTCCTAGTTGCGCCATAGGTGCGCCCTACTTGCGCCCTACTTGCGTCCTAGTTGCGCCCTACTTGTGCCCTACTTGCACCATAGTTGCGCTCTGCTTGCACCTTAGTTGCACCCTACTTGTGTCCTAGTTGCGCCATAGGTGCGCCCTACTTGCGCCCTACTTGCGTCCTAGTTGCGCCCTAGTTGCGCACTAGTTGTGCCCTAGTTACGCCCTACTTGCGCTCTACTTATGCCCTAGTTGGCCCTAGTTGCGCCCTAGTTCCGCCCTACTTGCGCCCTAGTTGCGCACTAGTTGTGCCCTAGTTACGCCCTACTTGCGCTCTACTTATGCCCTAGTTGGCCCTAGTTGCGCCCTAGTTCCGCCCTACTTGCGCCCATCTTGTGCCCTAGTTATGCCCTCGTTGCGCCCTAGTTACGTCGTACTTGCTCCCTACTTGCGCTCTACTTGCACCCTAGTTGTGCCGTCTACTTGCACCCTAGTTGCGCCCTAGTTGCACCCTACTTGCGCCCTATATGCGCCCTAGTTCCGCCCTAGTTGCGCCATAGTTTCACCCTACTTGCGCCCTACTTGGGCCCTGGTTGCGCCGTAGTTGCGCCCTAGTTGTGGCCTAGTTGCGCCCTAGTTGTGCCCTACTTGCGCTCTAGTTGCGTGCTAGTTGCACCTCAGTTGGACAACAGCTACACCCTAGTTGTGCCCTAGTTGCGTCCTAGTTGCGCCGTAGTTGCGCCCTACTTTCGATCTACTTGCGTTCTAGTTGCATCCTACTTGTGCCCTAGTTGTGCCCTACTTCCGTCCTAGTTGCGCCCTAATTGCTCCCTAGTTCCGCCCCAGTTGGGCCTTAGTTAGGCACTAGCTACGACCTAGTTGCGCCCTAGTTGCGCCTAGTTGCGGCCTACTTGCGCCCTTCTTGCTCCCTATTTGCGTCCTACTTGAGTCCCATTTGCGCCCTAGTTGCGCCCTAGGGGCATTTAAGAATGCTACCACCTTCCGTAGAAAGCGGCGGCGGTTGGGTCCAATCCTTTGAGCAGTGCACAACTTGGCTATATGTCGTTGTTGGTGCGAAAATGACAAAGTACCAGGGGTCTCGCCGGACATCAACATTGACGCCAGGGACAAACCAACACGTTCGTGCTGGTGGGGATCATTCACCATCAGCTGACTTTTTCACTTGTTCGAATAGGGATACAACATTCTTAAACGTTAGTGTGCAAAGTGGTGGACATGTCGTTCTTATAGTTTCGACGTTTAGGTCTGGTGTTTTTCATGTGCGAAATGTGCTCACTTTTCTGTATCGGTAACTATTCGGCGCTTCTTTACAACATCTTGGGATTGTCGAGAAGTTGACCAAAGACTAGTGGAACATCGATACACCTTGGTATAGTTTTGTCGACCCTCCTTCTCGAAGCTGTCAGAATTGTACGGAACGAAATGTGGATAGGTGAAGCTTTTGGTGGAAAATCCCTTCGTTGTTTGATGTAAGAATTTGGTAGCTTTCGCGCGGCGGGCCATCAAATGAATGAGAGACATTGTCGCTTGTGAGACTTGTGCAAGTTTGAGACCAGTTGATACATGGGGCCATTAACTTGGATGACATTGAATCATATGTCTTTTCTGGGGCCATTGTGTCATTTGGTCATTTTGCTTGGTTTTTGGCTCACTTTTGTTGAAGGGTGTGAATGCGCCCCCTCCCCCAACGTCGTAAGCGTGATAATAAGCAGTCAATGAATTTGCGCATGCGAAGTTGAATTTATACATGATAAATTTGTCTTATTATATATTTTATCCAGCCTGGCTTTCTTACGAGTCCCTCCTTTCGTGGCTTCCCTCGAAGTCATGCTAAGCTCTGCTGCTTGAAATGAGGGGGCTATGATTAGGATTGAGTGAAAATACTTAATTGTTTTTTTTCAATTTATGCAAGTTTTAGATGTTATTCTAGTGAAATTATTCATTTTGCAGGTGTAGGTACTACAACATGCTTTTGTTGGATGTGGCTTCAGAAGGGTAAATCCATCTCGTGTTTGGATGGAATTTTTTGAATTAAACAAATACTATCGGAACTAAGACTCTTTTTTCTTCTCTGTTAGTAGTGATTGCTGCAAACCTTTGATCGTTATGTTAGTCTGGGTTGTGATTTAGTCTTGTTCAGGAAAGGTCCACATTTCTGGCAGCCAGAGGGCTATCCTTAGGCCCCTTTGACGAACTGCGGAATCCTCGCGGCCGAATGAGAGCCGCTTCCTGGAATCTTGCAACGGCGCACGTGCAAAAAGCGTTCCGCAGAGGAGGACTCCTTCGTCGTTGACGCGAATCTCGCCCGTGGTGTTTGCGACAGTCGTTACATCCACTTCGTCGCTGCAACTTGCACTTCGCCGCTGGGACAGCTGCCGGGATCTCCGCCGTTGGCCGAGCGCGCGCTGGGTGACGGGAGCACCCTGGTGCTGCTGCAGCATTGGACTGTACTGTGGCAGAAAAGCCCTCGGACCAGGGCCTCTGGGTGTGCAAGTCATCGCAGCAATCGAGCTTGCTGCCTTGAGGCCTACCACTGGCCTGGGATTCTGTGGCCGTTGAGCTGAGCGCTCGGTTTCCCCTCACAGGTCTCCCCTCTGTTCTCCGTAGCAGCTCGGCACTTCGCCGCTACGCGGCTGTGGTGTTTCCAGACAGACGAGCCCCGTTTACTTTGACCGGCCAACTGCTCGCCTGCTGATTCAAGAAGGTAGTAATGGCGAGCCGGCGGGCGGCCATCGCTGCTCTGCGCACGCTTGGGCGCAGATCTGGCGCTCACAGAGCAGGTTTCTCCACCTTCGCCGCGGCCGAGCGGAAGTTCGCGCCCGCTGGCGCAGCCGCAGCCGCTCGCCTCCTGCGCGATGGCTGCCTGACGAGGCCCGCCAGCCTCAGCACGCCCTTCCGCGGCTTCGCCGCTGAGGCCGCGGCTGCTGAAGCAGCACCTGAGAACTTCACCGGCGCCGGCAGCATTGGCCAGATCGCGACTGTGATTGGTGCTGTTGTCGATGTGAAGTTCGAGACGGGCCTGCCGCCCATTCTCACTGCTTTGGAGGTGCAAGACCATGACATCCGCGTGGTGCTGGAGGTGGCGCAGCATCTGGGAGAGAACACCGTGCGGACCATTGCCATGGACTCCACGGACGGTCTCGTGCGTGGTCAGAAGGTCCTCAACACCGGCTCGCCCATCACCGTACGTCCATGAACGAAACAGGCTCTTCTCGCAATCTGCTTCAGGACTGTTTGGTCTCCCTGCAACGCCTCTTGCTTCCAGACACAGCCACCCTCCCCTCGGGTTATCAACATGTTCAGCCTGAGCTCCCCCGCAGAACGGGGGCTGTATCACTAGCCTATGCCACAGAAGTGTCGTTCACGAAGACGCTTACCCTTTCTTAGCGACGGCCACAATCAGTGATCGATGGAGGCGGCAGGTTGGGAAGGAGGGGGAGGAAGAGGTGCGTGGGGGTTGTAGTGGGGAAGGGGGGAGAGTATTTTGTTACCAGTGATTTTATTTGGACGTTGGACTTCCAGCTACCGGTTGCTTCCCCTTAGATCTGACCCCTGGTCAGTACTGTGAGCCTTAAATCGAGGCAATCTCCGGCGACAAGTATGGGAGCCCCCTCTCACAGCTATCCGAGCTTGCCAAAAACTCTTATGAAAGTTCAGTTAAACGGTAGGGAAGTTTCCCAGGTTGCTCAGCTCTGTCAGTCCCAACGATTCACGAGGGACCTAAGAAAGTCGTGGCCTTTTGCAACAACTTTCTGTCCTTTAACCCGTCCAGTCCTCACCATTTTTTTTCCTCCTTGTTTCCCTCTCATTGCTCCTGCAGATTCCCGTGGGCCGTGCCACCTTGGGGCGTATCATGAATGTGATTGGCGAGCCTATTGACGAGAAGGGTCCCCTGGGTGAGTCTCAATGCGGACTTGCGCATTGCAAGTCCACTTCACATATTTTCATTTCATCTCCGATTTTTATCATCCTTTCCTTCATTTTCCTCGTTTCTTCTCCCTGTCTCTGTCCTGGTTCATTAGCGTTCGGCCTACGCGCTTTTCTTGGTGCCAGAGCTCTTGCCCTTGTGCTTAGTTTCCTGTAGAACATCTGGAGTCTTCCGCTTCGTTGGAAACGGCTAGAGAATTATGGTGTCTTGTGGGTGCTAGTCTGTCCAGAAGCAAGTCTGCTAAACATGTGAACGACCATGCATGCGGCGGCCTCACTTGTTATCTCGTGCAGAGTCTCCTCACAGTCTGCCCATCCATCGTGAGGCGCCTCTCTTCACAGACCAGAGCACGGAGCAGGAGATCCTGGAAACTGGCATCAAGGTATGCTTTGGATTGCACGTCTGTCGGGATGGGTGGAGCTTGCTGAAGGTGTCCTGCTGAAGACTGCCAGTGCAGCGTTGCAGGATGGCATGAGTGCGGGTGCACATTATTGATCGGACATGAGAGGAAGTCGCAGTGATGCTGGTCTGGGCAGGACAGGAGCAGGCTTGCAGGTCAATATGGCATCCTCGGTTTTGGCAGAGGTGGATAGAGTTCTGCAGGGAGGAGACAGCTGATTTCTCCATCAGCAGCAGCACAGCAGCAGCAGCAGCAGCATGTAGCGGATAATGCAACCACAGGGGACTGAGGGTGATTCAGTGAGTGATCACAGACAGAAGGCGAAGAGGCAACCGTGAACGGGGGGAAACTGACAGCCAGCACGAGCAGAAATTGCTTCAGGAGAAGGGAAGAGGGTAAAGGGACACACTGTGTTTGCCAAGAGCCTTGCCAAGGTGGATGCACAGTCCGCTGGGGGATGGGCGGAACAGGTGTCCGCGTTTTAGAGCAGGTGCAGTGCCTTGTCTCTGGAGTGAAGGGCTGTGGGGCCAGCAGCTGGGCATCCAGAGTTGAGAAGTTGGAAGGCTGTGGAACATCAGGACCGGGGATCACAGGATGTAGACAGTTGGGAAGCTACTGGGAGGAAGCTTCACAATTTGGAGTTTTTTTTTTCCTCGGAGTGATAGCACTGGTGCGTCCATTGCTCCGGTTGTTCATAGGTGAAGGTTTGCGTTCCCTTCTGCCACTATTGGGCACGGTGGTGGAGGTGTGAGCTAGCCTGCAACGCTGTCTCTGGCGGCTGATCACCTCGTGGCAGGAACTTGCATAAGCTCCATGCTCACACACAGGGCTGGCGGGCTGTTATTCTCTCATGCTGGAAGGAGAGGGGGTATGGGCTGCCTCAGCAGCCCTCCGGCAGCACTCCAGCAGCCCTCCAGCAGCACTCCAGCAGCAACCTAGCAGCCCTCCTGCAGCACTCCAGCAGCCCTCCAGCAGCACTCCAGCAGCAATCCAGTAGCACTCCAGCAGCACTCCTGCAGCACTCCAGTAGCACTCCAGCAGCATTCCAGTAGCACTCCAGCAGCATTCCAGTGGCACTCCAGCAGCATTCCAGCAGCACTCCAGCAGCAATCCAGTAGCACTCCAGCAGCACTCCTGCAGCACTCCAGTAGCACTCCAGCAGCATTCCAGTAGCACTCCAGCAGCATTCCAGTGGCACTCCAGCAGCATTCCAGTAGCACTCCAGCAGCATTCCAGTAGCACTCCAGCAGCATTCCAGTGGCACTCCAGCAGCATTCCAGTGGCACTCCAGCAGCATTCCAGTGGCATTCCAGTAGTACTCCGGCAGCACTGCTTGACCTAAGCCCTCTTTGCTGCTGCCATGTCTTCTCAGTTTTCTGAACGTGCCAGGATCGACACCGTTTTTTTGGGTTCTTTTCTGTGTGGGTGCCTCTTGTCAGGTCGTGGATCTTTTGGCCCCCTACCAGCGTGGAGGCAAGATTGGGTTGTTTGGTGGTGCCGGTGTGGGCAAGACGGTGCTCATCATGGAGCTCATCAACAACATTGCAAAGGCTCATGGTGAGCACATAGGACGCGTGGCCGGAGTGCTGCAGGTCTGAGCTGAACCTGTCTTGCGGGCAGGCGGAGCCGCTTCACTTGTCTTGCTTCTGATAGTTTCTGGTGATTTGTGGTGTTTGTCCTGTGCCTGTGGCATGGTCCACATAGAGTGGCAAGGCTAGAGTGTCTGAACATGGATGGGAAATTCGTAGATGGCTGCCAGGCTCAACTGTGCCACGGTATCACATTCGCCCAGTGAAAAATTGGTGTTTCGGTCTGTGCTGCCTCTGCCCTCTGGCAGCTTCGTTGTCAGACTTTTGCTCATGAGTTGTAGATGCAGAAACTTAAGGATGCGGCAAAAATGTGAGATCGACCCATTCACTCAATCATGTGGAACAGGTTGGCGGAGCGAGTCGTTGTTGAGCAGTAGTGCAAATAAATAGATCCCTCCACCATATCTGACCCCTTCTCTCCCTCTCTCCCCCTCCCCTTCCGCTTCTCGTCTGGCATCTCCACCTATTTTACCTTCGGTTCTCCTGTTCCGATTGCTCCCTTCTACCCTTCTCCTCCCCCCCCTCCCTTCCCCCAACCTCCTTCTGGCCGGTTTTCTCGATTACTTTAATGAGACCTAGCTATAATGGGATGAATGTTGTCGGGCCACAGGTGGTTTCTCGGTGTTTGCTGGAGTGGGAGAGCGCACGCGTGAGGGCAACGACCTGTACAAGGAAATGATTGAGTCCGGTGTCATCAAGCTGGGTGACAAGCAGGTGGGCCTCGTTGCGAGTGATCGCGCATCGTTCTACATGCATGCTGCGGAGGAGTCATTCCAATTTGGCATTTTGGCAGAGCTCGTCTTGTGGGGGAGGCAGAGCTCCAGGTGGTGAGGCTGTCAAGCTCTCAGTAGGTGAACAGAGGGGCGAAAGGGGGTGTCCATCTTATCTTCTATTCCGTGCAAATGATGTGGAGGGGACTCCGTTCCTGGACTGGAAAAAGAATGCACTTACAGACAGCCTCTCTACTGGTGAACCTGCACCTTTTGTTCAGTTCAACAACTTGCCCTTGCCCCTGTGCATGTGTCTGTTACATCTTGTGTCTGCTTGTTACCTCTTTGTCAGTTTGTTACATCCCGTGTCTGTTTGTCATCTTCTCTGTCTGCTTGTTACCTTCTGTGTCTGGTCATCACCTCCTCTCTGTCTGTCTGTTCCGCTTGTGCAGGCTGAGAGCGAGTCCGAGCATGCGGAGCTGTGTTTTTGTCCGACATGCTTTCTCAGGCTGGCTACATATCCATTATCCCGTTCTTGTCCGCCTGCTCCATCTGTCTGTTTTGGATGTACAGAGTGAGAGCAAGTGTGCGCTCGTGTACGGCCAGATGAACGAGCCCCCCGGTGCCCGTGCCCGTGTCGGCCTCACTGGTCTGACTGTTGCCGAGCACTTCCGTGACTTTGAGGGACAGGACGTGCTGTTCTTCGTGGACAACATCTTCCGCTTCACTCAGGTGTGTGAGGCACATGAATGGAAGCTGAATAGACCTACCGTACGATGTTCTGCAAATTATTCAATGGGCAAAAAGGACTGCCCATTGGCGCCTGCGTCGGCCTCGCCTGCCTCTCTATTGCTGGGAATTTCCTTGATTCTGAGGGGCTGGACTTGTTCTTGGCGGATAACCTTCTCCCTCTTCTCCCGGGTGAGTCGCGTGTGCAGGACAGTCATTGGACGTTCTGGTCTGATGCTTATGGCTTTTGGCTGTTTGACTAGGATGGTCATGCCATGCCCCCGAGGACGACAGGGGTGTGTGGCTTGATGCATCAACGTTGTTTTCTGCGTGCGAGCACAGCGTGATGCTGTACCAGATTGGTTTCGATGCGCCCGCAGTTTTGTGTGACTCTGTCACTGTTTCTGGCTATGGGCACGCATTCCCCAGTCCCGTGAACGTGTGAGTACTGACTGGCATCCACGCTTTCTATCCTCTCTCCGCAGAGTGTTTTCGATGAGGTTCATGCCGCTCCACTATGCCTGCTTGAAGTCCAACTCAAAGCTGTCTGTGCTTCTGGGTTGCATCCCGTTAGCAGCTAGTCACCTCTTAAAATTGGGCCCGGTGTTGGGACAACATTTGGAAATTTGCATGCTCGGCAATTGCATGAGGAAATTCCTGACATCTTGTCCGTGTCTGTCTGTCTGTCTTTCTGTCTGTATTGGTCGCATGCAGGCAAACTCCGAGGTGTCGGCTCTGCTCGGCCGTATCCCGTCGGCTGTCGGCTACCAGCCGACGCTGGCGACAGATCTGGGAGGTCTGCAGGAGCGCATTACCACCACCAAGAAGGGCTCCATTACTTCCGTGCAGGCCATCTATGTGCCCGCCGATGACTTGACTGATCCTGCCCCTGCCACCACCTTCGCCCATCTTGACGCCACCACTGTGCTGTCCCGCTCGGTACGTGTTGTGCTCTTGGCTCTGGTTCGTGTGAGTCCTGCTGTGAGTCTGCCTGTGTGGGTCCGGCTGCTTGTGTCCGCCTGTGTGGGTGTGTTTGTTTCTGCTGTGTGGATCTGTCAATGTAGGTCCGTCTGTGAGTGGCACACACTGTGCTCCTCTAGCACATACCTTTTCGCTCATCATTGTTTTCTGTCGAAACTCCGCCAGTCTTGTTGTCTTTTTTGTTTCCTTGCTTTCCTCTACTACTTTCTGCAAGGTGAAGTGGCAAGCAAACATTCATTGCCAACTTCTCCCGCTCCCCCCTCTCCCCCAGCCACCATGGTAAAACTTCCTCCACAAGGAGTTGAGGTGAGGGGATCATTCCAAGGCACCGCCATTGAGAGCTACTGTGATATGCCAAGTCATGTGAAGGTTTTTCTGGTACCATTCCTGCTTGTGCTACACCTTAACTATGTGACTGACTCTAGGGTGGGAATATTGTCGATATCGATATTTTGATATCGATATCGATATCGATATTTTTACACTCAATCATTTTTTCACTGAAGGTCAATATCGATATCGATATCGATATTTTAATATTGACCTCGATATATTGGGTCTGGGGGGGTGTGAGGGGGGGGGGCTGTTTAGGGTCAATATCGATATCGTATTGATATTGACCCTCGATATTGATATCGATATCAAGGGTTGATATTGATACAATATTTTGGCCCACCCTAACTGACTGTCTCCAGTCCGGAGGTTTCGTTATCTCATGCTCCCTCTGTTCCCCTGTTCTCCTCCTTTCACTCATTTGTCTTGGACTGTCAGATTTCGGAGCTGGGTATCTACCCTGCCGTGGACCCCCTCGACTCGTCATCCCGCATGTTGTCGCCGTTGATTCTGGGTGCGGAGCACTACAACTGCGCTCGTGGTGTGCAGAAGGTGCTGCAGGACTACAAGAACTTGCAGGTGCGCGCATGTGTGTGCAAGTGAAAGCACCAAAACGTGCGACATGCCTTTAAAGAAAGGAGTAATTCCAACTTGACAACTGCTGTCCATGTGGTGTCAGTCGGAGGGTGAGAAAACACTCTCTTAGGACCTTCCTTCTTTCCTTGTGTGAGCAGTTGGAAGGGGGCCACTGTGTTTCTCAGCACATGTCTTTGTCTTGCAGAACTGCTGATCAACCTTTGGAATCTTCACTGAATTCTTCTGCTTGCCTTTGTGTCGACAGAAATGTGGAAGTTTGTCTTTATCAGCACAGCCTTTTCTTCTCATCATCAGTTGTCACCTCACGTCGAGTGCAATGCACTGGTTCTGGGAATGAAGTCCTCTGGTTGGTGACCTCAATGCTGCTCTCGTCTTGTCAAGCTTGAGGGTTGGTGAGAGTGACTGTCTTAGATTTTGGCTTTGTCTGCAAAGTAGACTCCGTCCCGCTGTTCCAATCCCTTCTGTCTCGCACCCGGTGACACCCTCCTCCCCTCCCCTCAATCCACAAATGGGGAAAATCATGCTGGCGACCTACCTGTTGGTCTGAAGAACCTTGCAGCCATTCTGGGTGTGGAGTACTGCTCGTACGTAGATGATAAGCAGGTGGTGTCCAAGTGTGCAAGATAGACATGCTTCTTATGACGGGCAGAGTGCTGCCGATTTGTGGACCTCATCTCTCTTGATCACACTTCCCCCCCTTTTTCGGGTGATCTTCCTCTTGATCCTCAGGATATCATTGCTATTCTGGGCATGGACGAGCTGTCTGAGGACGACAAGCTGGTGGTGGCACGCGCACGTAAGATCCAGCGCTTCCTCTCGCAGCCCTTCCACGTGGCTGAGGTGTTCACGGGCTCGCCTGGAAAGTACGTCGACGTGAAGGAGAGCATCACCAGCTTCCAGGTGTGTTTGCCTACAATCCTCTGCTGAGGTTTCGATCCCCCCTTCCCCTCACTCCCGTGGCACGCACTTGTGCATCTGCTGTGTGCGACTCTGTCCTCTTGTCTCGATACCGGAAAGGAAGAAATATTAGTCCAGCAGCAGAGACAGCAGCAGAGACTCTAGTCTTCAAGTCTGTTCATTGTCCAGCTGTGGATGTTGTATTAGGTGTCTCTGTTGATGACACTGTGACTCATGAAGTCTCCGTCTCTCCCTCGCTTTTACAGGGTGTGTTGGATGGCAAGTACGATGACCTGCCAGAGCAGGCGTTCTACATGGTGGGAGGAATTGAGGAGGTTGTGTCCAAGGCCGAGAAGCTTGCCAAGGAGCTCAGCTCATAAGCACTGCCTAGTGTTTGTGACACAAGCAAGGTTACGCCGAGAAGACAGTCAGCTGAATCCGGAAGCATTTCAGTGGCCACCAGCAGCAGAGACAGCTGAATCAGCTGGAACCAGTTGCAGCACTGTGAGCATTGTATCTGATTTGGTCTATCAGCAGGGTGTTCGTAGCATTCTAGCATTGTAAACGTATAGGCAACCATTCATCCCACCTGACCTTGCAACACTACACTTCATCTTCCCTCCAATAGTTCGAAAAGGAGGCTGTCAAATCTGAAAAAACTTTGGGAGACAAAAGTTGCACGGTATTTCTGGATGGCAGAATGAGGACGACAAAGCTGACTACTGAGATTGGTGGGCTTTGAGGACGTTCATCCCCATCTCCATGGGTCTGGTAAAACCATACAGGGTCCAGTGGCATGTGTGGTAATTTCCAGTCATCATGAAAGGACTGCTCCTCTAGTATCTACACAGCAGTATCTATACTTCTGCAATCACCAATTGTGCAATTGTGAGTGCTCTCGAAATTTAACACTTGTAAATGCTTTCATAGTAGCATTGGGTATGCACAGTGAGCAGTCTTGTAAAAAGTGCTAACTCCCATTCAGAAAAAACTCCTGGAGGAACTCTTGTTCTTGTGCCAACTCACTCCAACTTGTAGGAATTCTTCTAACTGCCCATGCACTGATGTGCGCTACCCCGTAGAAACTGCTCCCGCCTCTTTCTCATACACGATGAGTCTTGGGAGCCAAGCATAACTGGGCAATGAATTATGAAGCTTTCTCAATTTCCATGAAAATGGAGCATTGTGCCGTAATGATGACATTAGAAGCAAAATGGATAGCTTTTCAACGGGCAAGGGCTCTGAAGCTTTCAGTGAAATGCCTACGAACCCCATGTGCCTCCACTGCCGCCCCCAGCAGCAGCTGCTGCGGGCGGGGCACCCCAACCACCAGTTGCACCCCCGGCACTACCACTACCTCCACCACCACCCCCTCCGCTCCATGCGCCACCCCAGCTAGCTCCAGACGCAGCAGCACCGTCAGCAGCGGCCTCACCCCCGTTGGGGCCACCACCAGCGCCCCAGCTGCCTCCCCAACCTCCAGCGCCGCCCCCACCGCCATTGTCACCGCCACTTCCATCGCCTGGGGGTCCTCCTGCCGCCATGATTGCACCGATTCCAGGCATGGGCGGGGGCGGCGGTAGCATAGGCCACGCTGCCCCTGATACAGCTCCAACAGCCCCTTGCCATGCACCGGGTATGGAGCCAAACTTTGCTGCTGCATGGACTGCTGCTGCAGCCCTCCCTGCTGCTGCGCCAGCAGCCATTGCCGCAGCCACAGCAGATGATCGCCGAGGAGTCAAGGGCGGGCCTAAGGCCCCTGCTGTACCGCTGCCACCTGTACCACCACCACTTCCGCTACCTGTAATGTCATCATTTATGTGTGCCTGGAAATATCGGACAAGGCGGTCAGGCGTGGGGAAGTCGTTGCTGCGAAAACGGTAACCCCGAGGGCTCACCGTGAAGTATTCGTGCTTTGGTTGCGACGTGCGTATGTACGACAGCATGAACGCCCCAGGGTGCTCGTAGGATGGCGAGACGTAGTACGGGATTCGATTCGGCTGCATCTTCTTCTCCTGGAGCAGGATCGAGTCGATCTCGGCCTTCGACCCTCCTCGGAACTTCCGGTAGTTGACCATGTCGCGGATGAGCTGGGCCACGGGTTCGACGTATCTGGCCATGACTTCATCGAGGTCCTCAAACGTCTCGTCGCGGATCTTGAGTGTCTTGCCGAGGCGCAGGAAGCTGGTGATGTCGCGGCGGTCCTTGCCGCCCTCGGCGATGTCGATGTGCGCGCAGATGTTGTCGTAGAACTTCATCGTGATCGCTAGGTTGGTCGGCCCCCGGCTGCTGGGCCGGATGATGACATCACCGATGTCCTTCATGCTCAGCTTCTGCGAGGCGGGAGCCAAGAGAGAAGAGACCATGACCACAAAGAAGAGACCAGTTCACACATCTTCGAACGAACCACAAGCGATGGACCGGGGACAGAGAAAAAGAATCAACTGTAAGTTAAAAAAAGAAGTCTCACGTACCGCCATTGCGTCAGCCATGGACAAGTTCTCGAAAAGAGGGTACGAGATCATGCGCGGACGGAAAGACGGCCGCTTTGCCGAAGCAACCACCGCCTTCTTCGCCGCGTCGTCCTTGTCTCCTCCACCATCTCCGCCCCCCTCCCCCTCCTTCCCCTCTCCCCCATCCCTCACTCCATCCTTCTTCTTCGACTGCCTCTTCAGCTCCTCCTCATGCTTGCGCGCCGCTGCCAGGTCGTAGAACTCGTCGCACTTTTGGTGCTCACGCCACCGATCGCTGCGCAGGTCACTGCCCTTGCATGTCAGCTCCACCTGCGAATGACCGCAAAAAAAAAAAAATAGGGCCCGTGCAGAGAGAGTAGTGCAAAACACTGAGACAAGAATCTGGTAGAGCTCCCCCCGCTTACACGTCAGCTCCACCTGCGAGCGACCAGCCACCAACAAGACGACATGAGAAGCAGGCCCCAGTGCAGAGTGTTGTGCAAAACACTGAGGAACACCAGGAATCTGGTGGATCTCCCCCCCGCATGCACACCAGCCCCTCGTGCTCAACAACTCGCAGCATCCAAGATCTAAGTGTCCAGTTTCAGACACATGGCAATGCACAGAACTACCACACCACAGCAATCACAGCAAATGACTTTTACCTTGAACCAAACGACATTTGCCCCCCCCCC
>SZWC01006668.1:9798-26049 GCA_023375785.1 Penium margaritaceum
ACTTGCGCCCTACTTGCGCCCTACTTGCGCTCTACTTGCGCCCTACTTGCGCCCTACTTGCGCTCTACTTGCGCCCTACTTGCGCCCTACTTGCGCCCTACTTGCACCCTACTTGCACCCTACTTCCGCCCTACTTCCACCCTGCCGCACGCCTGTGCCCACATCGATCAACCAACCCCCGCAGGAAAATTCCAGCCCACGCAACGTGGAGCATACGACGTAGCGTTTCGGGCACGCGTCTCGGGAGCCTCCGAGACTAAGGGGCGGGAATTCCCGCCGCTTGCGCCCAGCGTGCACCCTACTTGCGCCCTACTTACACCCTACTTGCGCCCTACTTGTGTCCTACTTGCGCCCTACTTGCACCCTACTTGTGCCCTACTTTCGCCCTACTTGCGCCCTACATGTGCCCTACTTGCGCCATACTAGCACCCTACTTGCGCCCTACTTTCGCCCTACTTCCACCATGCCGCACGCCTGTGCCGACATTGATCACCCAACTCCCGCTCGTGAATTCCAGCCCCCGCGCTCTGGAGCATATGATGTAGCGCCTCCAGGCACTCGTCTGGGGAGCCTCCGAGACTAAGGGGCGGGAATTTCCGCCGACCCGAAATCAAGAAAACTCATCCATACGCATGTCGCATGCCTGTACTAACATCGGTGACCCAAGTCCCGCTCGAAACTTCCAGCCCACGCGTCCTGGAGCATACGACATAGCGCCTCTGCGCACATGTCTCCGCAGCCTCCGAGACTAAGGGGCTGGAATTTCCATCGCTTGCTCCCTACTTGTGCCCTACTTGCGCCCTACTTGCGCCCTACTTACGCCCTACTTGCATCTTACTTGCACCCTACTTGCGCCCTACTTGCGCCCTACTTGCGCCCTACTTGCGCCCTACTTGCCACCTACTTACGCCCTACTTGCGTCCTACTTGCGCCCTACTTGGCCCATACTTGCACCCTACTTGCGCCCTACTTTCTGTTCTACTTGCGCCCTACTTGCTTCCTTCTTGCGCCCTACTTGTGCCCTAGTTGCGCCATACTTGCACCCTACTTGTGCCCTACTTGCGCCCTACTTGCGCCCTACTTGCGCCCTACTTGGGCCGTACTTGCGCCCTACATGCGCCTTACTTGTACCCTACTTACGCCCTACTTGCGCCCTACTTGGCCCTACTTGCGCGCTACTTGCGTTCTACTTGCGCCCGACTTGCGCCCTACTTGCGCCCGACTTGCGCCCTACTTGCGCCCGACTTGCGCCCTACTTGCGCCCGACTTGCGCCCTACTTGCGCCCGACTTGCGCCCTACTTGCGCCCGACTTGCGCCCTACTTGCGCCCGACTTGCGCCCTACTTGCGCCCGACTTGCGCCCTACTTGCGCCCGACTTGCGCCCTACTTGCGCCCGACTTGCGCCCTACTTGCGCCCGACTTGCGCCCTACTTGCGCCCGACTTGCGCCCTACTTGCGCCCGACTTGCGCCCTACTTGCGCCCGACTTGCGCCCTACTTGCGCCCGACTTGCGCCCTACTTGCGCCCGACTTGCGCCCTACTTGCGCCCGACTTGCGCCCTACTTGCGCCCGACTTGCGCCCTACTTGCGCCCGACTTGCGCCCTACTTGCGCCCGACTTGCGCCCTACTTGCGCCCGACTTGCGCCCTACTTGCGCCCGACTTGCGCCCTACTTGCGCCCGACTTGCGCCCTACTTGCGCCCGACTTGCGCCCTACTTGCGCCCGACTTGCGCCCTACTTGCGCCCGACTTGCGCCCTACTTGCGCCCGACTTGCGCCCTACTTGCGCCCGACTTGCGCCCTACTTGCGCCCGACTTGCGCCCTACTTGCGCCCGACTTGCGCCCTACTTGCGCCCGACTTGCGCCCTACTTGCGCCCGACTTGCGCCCTACTTGCGCCCGACTTGCGCCCTACTTGCGCCCGACTTGCGCCCTACTTGCGCCCGACTTGCGCCCTACTTGCGCCCGACTTGCGCCCTACTTGCGCCCGACTTGCGCCCTACTTGCGCCCGACTTGCGCCCTACTTGCGCCCGACTTGCGCCCTACTTGCGCCCGACTTGCGCCCTACTTGCGCCCGACTTGCGCCCTACTTGCGCCCGACTTGCGCCCTACTTGCGCCCGACTTGCGCCCTACTTGCGCCCGACTTGCGCCCTACTTGCGCCCGACTTGCGCCCTACTTGCGCCCGACTTGCGCCCTACTTGCGCCCGACTTGCGCCCTACTTGCGCCCGACTTGCGCCCTACTTGCGCCCGACTTGCGCCCTACTTGCGCCCGACTTGCGCCCTACTTGCGCCCGACTTGCGCCCTACTTGCGCCCGACTTGCGCCCTACTTGCGCCCGACTTGCGCCCTACTTGCGCCCGACTTGCGCCCTACTTGCGCCCGACTTGCGCCCTACTTGCGCCCGACTTGCGCCCTACTTGCGCCCGACTTGCGCCCTACTTGCGCCCGACTTGCGCCCTACTTGCGCCCGACTTGCGCCCTACTTGCGCCCGACTTGCGCCCTACTTGCGCCCGACTTGCGCCCTACTTGCGCCCGACTTGCGCCCTACTTGCGCCCGACTTGCGCCCTACTTGCGCCCGACTTGCGCCCTACTTGCGCCCGACTTGCGCCCTACTTGCGCCCGACTTGCGCCCTACTTGCGCCCTGCTTGCGCCCCACTTGCGCCCCATTTGCGCCCTACTTGCGCCCTACTTGCGCCTAACTTGCGCCCTACTTGCACCCTACTTGCGCCCAACTTGCGCCCTACTTGCGCCCTACTTGCGCCCTGCTTGTGCCCTACTTGTACCCTACTTGCACCCTACTTGCGCCCTTCTTGCGCCATACTTGCACCCTACTTGCGCCCTACTTGCGCACTACTTGGACCCTACTTGCGCCCTACTCGCGCCGTACTTGGGCCCTATTTGCGCCCTACTTGCGCACTATTTGCGCCCTACTTGCACCCTACTTGCGCCCTACTTGCGCCCTACTTGCCCCCTACTTACGTCCTACTTGCGTCCTTCTTGCGCCCTAGTTGCAGCCTACTTGCACCCTAATTGCGTCCTACTTGCACCCTACTTGCGCCCTACTTTCGCCTTACTTGCGCCCTACTTGCGCCCTACTTGCGCCCTACTTGCACCCTACTTGCACCCTTCTTGCACCCTACTTGCACCCTACTTGCGCCCTATTTGCGCCCTACTTACGCCCTACGTGCGCCCTACTTGCGCCGTACTTGCGTCCTACTTGCGTCCTACTTATGCCCTACTTGCGTCTTACTTCCGCCCAAATTGCGCCCTACTTTCGTCCTACTTCCGCCCTACTTCCGCCCTACTTCCGCCCTACTTCCGCCCTACTTCCGCCCTACTTCCGCCCTACTTCCGCCCTACTTCCGCCCTACTTCCGCCCTACTTCCGCCCTACTTCCGCCCTACTTCCGCCCTACTTCCGCCCTACTTCCGCCCTACTTCCGCCCTACTTCCGCCCTACTTCCGCCCTACTTCCGCCCTACTTCCGCCCTACTTCCGCCCTACTTCCGCCCTACTTCCGCCCTACTTCCGCCCTACTTCCGCCCTACTTCCGCCCTACTTCCGCCCTACTTCCGCCCTACTTCCGCCCTACTTCCGCCCTACTTCCGCCCTACTTCCGCCCTACTTCCGCCCTACTTCCGCCCTACTTCCGCCCTACTTCCGCCCTACTTCCGCCCTACTTCCGCCCTACTTCCGCCCTACTTCCGCCCTACTTCCGCCCTACTTCCGCCCTACTTCCGCCCTACTTCCGCCCTACTTCCGCCCTACTTCCGCCCTACTTCCGCCCTACTTCCGCCCTACTTCCGCCCTACTTCCGCCCTACTTCCGCCCTACTTCCGCCCTACTTCCGCCCTACTTCCGCCCTACTTCCGCCCTACTTCCGCCCTACTTCCGCCCTACTTCCGCCCTACTTCCGCCCTACTTCCGCCCTACTTCCGCCCTACTTCCGCCCTACTTCCGCCCTACTTCCGCCCTACTTCCGCCCTACTTCCGCCCTACTTCCGCCCTACTTCCGCCCTACTTCCGCCCTACTTCCGCCCTACTTCCGCCCTACTTCCGCCCTACTTCCGCCCTACTTCCGCCCTACTTCCGCCCTACTTCCGCCCTACTTCCGCCCTACTTCCGCCCTACTTCCGCCCTACTTCCGCCCTACTTCCGCCCTACTTCCGCCCTACTTCCGCCCTACTTCCGCCCTACTTCCGCCCTACTTCCGCCCTACTTCCGCCCTACTTCCGCCCTACTTCCGCCCTACTTCCGCCCTACTTCCGCCCTACTTCCGCCCTACTTCCGCCCTACTTCCGCCCTACTTCCGCCCTACTTCCGCCCTACTTCCGCCCTACTTCCGCCCTACTTCCGCCCTACTTCCGCCCTACTTCCGCCCTACTTCCGCCCTACTTCCGCCCTACTTCCGCCCTACTTCCGCCCTACTTCCGCCCTACTTCCGCCCTACTTCCGCCCTACTTCCGCCCTACTTCCGCCCTACTTCCGCCCTACTTCCGCCCTACTTCCGCCCTACTTCCGCCCTACTTCCGCCCTACTTCCGCCCTACTTCCGCCCTACTTCCGCCCTACTTCCGCCCTACTTCCGCCCTACTTCCGCCCTACTTCCGCCCTACTTCCGCCCTACTTCCGCCCTACTTCCGCCCTACTTCCGCCCTACTTCCGCCCTACTTCCGCCCTACTTCCGCCCTACTTCCGCCCTACTTCCGCCCTACTTCCGCCCTACTTCCGCCCTACTTCCGCCCTACTTCCGCCCTACTTCCGCCCTACTTCCGCCCTACTTCCGCCCTACTTCCGCCCTACTTCCGCCCTACTTCCGCCCTACTTCCGCCCTACTTCCGCCCTACTTCCGCCCTACTTCCGCCCTACTTCCGCCCTACTTCCGCCCTACTTCCGCCCTACTTCCGCCCTACTTCCGCCCTACTTCCGCCCTACTTCCGCCCTACTTCCGCCCTACTTCCGCCCTACTTCCGCCCTACTTCCGCCCTACTTCCGCCCTACTTCCGCCCTACTTCCGCCCTACTTCCGCCCTACTTCCGCCCTACTTCCGCCCTACTTCCGCCCTACTTCCGCCCTACTTCCGCCCTACTTCCGCCCTACTTCCGCCCTACTTCCGCCCTACTTCCGCCCTACTTCCGCCCTACTTCCGCCCTACTTCCGCCCTACTTCCGCCCTACTTCCGCCCTACTTCCGCCCTACTTCCGCCCTACTTCCGCCCTACTTCCGCCCTACTTCCGCCCTACTTCCGCCCTACTTCCGCCCTACTTCCGCCCTACTTCCGCCCTACTTCCGCCCTACTTCCGCCCTACTTCCGCCCTACTTCCGCCCTACTTCCGCCCTACTTCCGCCCTACTTCCGCCCTACTTCCGCCCTACTTCCGCCCTACTTCCGCCCTACTTCCGCCCTACTTGCGCCCTACTTGCGCCCTACTTGCGTCCTTCTTGTGCCCTACTTGCGCCCTACTTGTACCCTACTTGCGTCCTACTTGTGCCCTACTTGCACCCTACTTGCGCCGTACTTGCGCCGTACATGCGCCCTACTTGCGCCCTTCTTGCGCTCTACTTGCGCCCTACTTGTGCCCTACTTGCGCTTTACTTGCGCCCTACTTGCACCCTAATTGTGCCCTACTTGCACCCTACTTGCACCCTACTTGCGCCCTACTTGCGCCCTACTTGTGCCCTACTTGTGCCCTACTTGTGCCCTACTTGCGCCCTACTTGCGCCCTACTTGCGCCCTACTTGCGCCCTACTTGCGCCCTACTTGCGCCCTACTCGTGCCCTACTTGCGCCCTACCTGCGTCATACTTGCGCCTTACTAGCGCCCTACTTGCGCCCTACCTGCGCCCTACTTGCGCCCTATTTGCGCCATCCTTGCGCCTTACTTGCGCCTTCCTTGCGCCCTCCTTGCGCCCTACTTGCGCTTTACTTGCGCCCCACTTTCCCCCTACTTGCGCCCTACTTGCGCCCTACTTGCGTCCTACTTGCGCCCTACTTGCGCCCTACTTCCGCCCTACTTGCGCCCTACTTGCGCCCTACTCGTGCCCTACTTGCGCCCTACCTGCGTCATACTTGCGCCTTACTAGCGCCCTACTTGCGCCCTACCTGCGCCCTACTTGCACCCTACTTGCGCCCTACTCTCGCCCTACTTGCACCCTACTTGCGCCCTACTTGCGCCCTACTTGCACCCTACTTCCGCCCTACTTCCACCCTGCCGCACGACTGTGCCGACATCGATCACCCAACTCCCGCTTGAAAATTCCAGCCCACGCGTCCTGGAGCATACGCTGTAGCGCGTCCAGGCACGCGTCTCGGGAGCTTCCGAGACCAAAGGGCGGGAATTTCCGCCGTCCGGAATTCGAGAAAACGCATCCATACGCACGTCGCGCGTGTGTACCGACATCGGTAACCCAACTCCCGCTCGAAAATTTCAGCCCACGCGCCCTGGAGCATACGACGTAGCGCCTCCGGGCACGCGTCTCCGGAGCCTCCGAGATTAAGGGGCGGGAATTTTAGCCGCTTGCGCCCTACTTGCGCCCTACTTGCGCCCTACTTACGCCCTACTTGCGCCCTACTTGCATCCTACTTGCATGCTACTTGTGCCCTACTTGTGCCCTACTTGCGCCCTACTTGCACCATACTTGCGTCCTACTTGCGCCCTATTTGCACCCTATTTGCGCCCTAGTTGCGTCCTACTTGCACCCTATTTGCGCCCTAGTTGCGCCCTACTTGCGTCCTACTTGCACCCTACTTGCGCCCTACATGCGCCTTACTTGGACCCTACTTGCGCCATACTTGCGCCCTACTTGCGCCCTACTTGCGCCCTACTTCCGCCCTACGTGCGCCCTATTTGCGCCCTACTTGCGCCCTACTTGCGCCCTACTCGTGCCCTACTTGCGCCCTACCTGCGTCATACTTGCGCCTTACTAGCGCCCTACTTGCGCCCTACCTGCGCCCTCCTTGCGCCCTACTTGCGCTTTACTTGCGCCCTACTTGCGCCTTACTTCTCCCTAGTTGCGCCCAACTTGCGCCCTATTTGCGCCCTACTTGTGCCCTACTTGCGCTTTGCTTGCGCCCTACTTGCGCTCTTCGTGCGCCCTACTTGTACCTTACTTGATCGCTACTTACGCCCTACTTGCGCCCTACTCGCGCCCTACTTGCGCCCTACTTGTGCCCTACTAGCGCCCTACTTGCGCCCTACTTGCGCCGTAGGTGCGCCCTACTTGCGCCCTACTTGCACGCTACTTGCGCCCTACTTGCGCCCTACTCGTGCCCTACTTGCGCCCTACCTGCGTCATACTTGCGCCTTACTAGCGCCCTACTTGCGCCCTACCTGCGCCCTCCTTGCGCCCTACTTGCGCTTTACTTGCGCCCTACTTGCGCCTTACTTCTCCCTAGTTGCGCCCAACTTGCGCCCTATTTGCGCCCTACTTGTGCCCTACTTGCGCTTTGCTTGCGCCCTACTTGCGCTCTTCGTGCGCCCTACTTGTACCTTACTTGATCGCTACTTACGCCCTACTTGCGCCCTACTCGCGCCCTACTTGCGCCCTACTTGTGCCCTACTAGCGCCCTACTTGCGCCCTACTTGCGCCGTAGGTGCGCCCTACTTGCGCCCTACTTGCACGCTACTTGCGCCCTACTTGCGCCCTACTCGTGCCCTACTTGCGCCCTACCTGCGTCATACTTGCGCCTTACTAGCGCCCTACTTGCGCCCTACCTGCGCCCTCCTTGCGCCCTACTTGCGCTTTACTTGCGCCCTACTTGCGCCTTACTTCTCCCTAGTTGCGCCCAACTTGCGCCCTATTTGCGCCCTACTTGTGCCCTACTTGCGCTTTGCTTGCGCCCTACTTGCGCTCTTCGTGCGCCCTACTTGTACCTTACTTGATCGCTACTTACGCCCTACTTGCGCCCTACTCGCGCCCTACTTGCGCCCTACTTGTGCCCTACTAGCGCCCTACTTGCGCCCTACTTGCGCCGTAGGTGCGCCCTACTTGCGCCCTACTTGCACGCTACTTGCGCCCTACTTGCGCCCTACTCGTGCCCTACTTGCGCCCTACCTGCGTCATACTTGCGCCTTACTAGCGCCCTACTTGCGCCCTACCTGCGCCCTCCTTGCGCCCTACTTGCGCTTTACTTGCGCCCTACTTGCGCCTTACTTCTCCCTAGTTGCGCCCAACTTGCGCCCTATTTGCGCCCTACTTGTGCCCTACTTGCGCTTTGCTTGCGCCCTACTTGCGCTCTTCGTGCGCCCTACTTGTACCTTACTTGATCGCTACTTACGCCCTACTTGCGCCCTACTCGCGCCCTACTTGCGCCCTACTTGTGCCCTACTAGCGCCCTACTTGCGCCCTACTTGCGCCGTAGGTGCGCCCTACTTGCGCCCTACTTGCGCCCTACTCGCGCCCTACTTGCGCCCTACTTGCGCCCTACTTGCGCCCTACTTGCGCCCTACTTGCGCCCTACTTGCGCCCTACTTGCGCCCTACTTGCACCCTACTTGCGCCCTACTTGCACCCTACTTGCGCCCTTCTTGCACCATACTTGCGCCTTACTTGCGTCCTACTTGCGCCCTTCTTGCACCATACTTGCGCACTATTTGCGCCATCCTTGCGCCCTAGTTGCGCCCTACTTGCGCCCTACTTGCACTGTACTTGCGCCCTACTTGCGCCCTACTTGCGCCCCACTTTCACCCTAGTTGCGCCCTACTTGCGCCCTACTTGCGCCCTACTTGCGCCCTACTTGCGCCCTACTTGCAACCTACTTACGCACTACCCGCGCCCTGTTTGCGCCCGACTTGCGCCCTACTTGCGCCCTACTTCCGCCCTATTTCCGCCCTACTTGCGTCCTACTTGCGCCCTACTTGCAACCTACTTCCGCCCTTCTTCCACCCTGCCGCATGCCCATGTCGACATCGATCACCCAACTCGCGCTCGCAAATTCCAGCCCACGCGCCCTTGAGTATATGACGTAGCGCCTCTGGGCACGCGTCTCGAGAGCCTCCGAGACTAAGGGGCGGGAATTTCCGCCGCTTGCGCCCTACTTGCGCCCTACTTGTGCCCTACTTACGCCCTACTTGCACCCTACTTGCGCCCCACTTGCGCCCTACTTGCGCCCTACTTGTGTCCTACTTGCGTCCTACTTGCGCCCTACTTGCGCCCTACTTGCGCCCTTCTTGTGCCCTACTTGTACCCTATTTGCGCCCGTCTTGCGCCCTACTTGCGCCGCTTGCGTCCTATTTGCACCCTATTTGCGCCCGTCTTGCGCCCTACTTGCGCCGCTTGCGTCCTATTTGCACCCTATTTGCGCCCGTCTTGCGCCCTACTTGCGCCGCTTGCGTCCTATTTGCACCCTATTTGCGCCCGTCTTGCGCCCTACTTGCGCCGCTTGCGTCCTATTTGCACCCTATTTGCGCCCGTCTTGCGCCCTACTTGCGCCGCTTGCGTCCTATTTGCACCCTATTTGCGCCCGTCTTGCGCCCTACTTGCGCCGCTTGCGTCCTATTTGCACCCTATTTGCGCCCGTCTTGCGCCCTACTTGCGCCGCTTGCGTCCTATTTGCACCCTATTTGCGCCCGTCTTGCGCCCTACTTGCGCCGCTTGCGTCCTATTTGCACCCTATTTGCGCCCGTCTTGCGCCCTACTTGCGCCGCTTGCGTCCTATTTGCACCCTATTTGCGCCCGTCTTGCGCCCTACTTGCGCCGCTTGCGTCCTATTTGCACCCTATTTGCGCCCGTCTTGCGCCCTACTTGCGCCGCTTGCGTCCTATTTGCACCCTATTTGCGCCCGTCTTGCGCCCTACTTGCGCCGCTTGCGTCCTATTTGCACCCTATTTGCGCCCGTCTTGCGCCCTACTTGCGCCGCTTGCGTCCTATTTGCACCCTATTTGCGCCCGTCTTGCGCCCTACTTGCGCCGCTTGCGTCCTATTTGCACCCTATTTGCGCCCGTCTTGCGCCCTACTTGCGCCGCTTGCGTCCTATTTGCACCCTATTTGCGCCCGTCTTGCGCCCTACTTGCGCCGCTTGCGTCCTATTTGCACCCTATTTGCGCCCGTCTTGCGCCCTACTTGCGCCGCTTGCGTCCTATTTGCACCCTATTTGCGCCCGTCTTGCGCCCTACTTGCGCCGCTTGCGTCCTATTTGCACCCTATTTGCGCCCGTCTTGCGCCCTACTTGCGCCGCTTGCGTCCTATTTGCACCCTATTTGCGCCCGTCTTGCGCCCTACTTGCGCCGCTTGCGTCCTATTTGCACCCTATTTGCGCCCGTCTTGCGCCCTACTTGCGCCGCTTGCGTCCTATTTGCACCCTATTTGCGCCCGTCTTGCGCCCTACTTGCGCCGCTTGCGTCCTATTTGCACCCTATTTGCGCCCGTCTTGCGCCCTACTTGCGCCGCTTGCGTCCTATTTGCACCCTATTTGCGCCCGTCTTGCGCCCTACTTGCGCCGCTTGCGTCCTATTTGCACCCTATTTGCGCCCGTCTTGCGCCCTACTTGCGCCGCTTGCGTCCTATTTGCACCCTATTTGCGCCCGTCTTGCGCCCTACTTGCGCCGCTTGCGTCCTATTTGCACCCTATTTGCGCCCGTCTTGCGCCCTACTTGCGCCGCTTGCGTCCTATTTGCACCCTATTTGCGCCCGTCTTGCGCCCTACTTGCGCCGCTTGCGTCCTATTTGCACCCTATTTGCGCCCGTCTTGCGCCCTACTTGCGCCGCTTGCGTCCTATTTGCACCCTATTTGCGCCCGTCTTGCGCCCTACTTGCGCCGCTTGCGTCCTATTTGCACCCTATTTGCGCCCGTCTTGCGCCCTACTTGCGCCGCTTGCGTCCTATTTGCACCCTATTTGCGCCCTACTTGCGCCCTACTTGCGCCCTACTTGCGCCCTACTTGCGCCCTACTTGCGCCCTACTTGCACCCTACTTGCGCCCTACTTGCGCCCTACTTGCGCCCTACTTACGCCCTACTTGCGCCCTACTTGCACCCTACTTGCGCCCTACTTGCGCCCTACTTGCGCCCTACTTGCGCCGTACTTGCACCCTACTTACGCCCTACGTGCGCCCTACTTGCGCCGAAATGGAGAAAACTCATCCATACGCACGTCGCAAGCCCATGCCGATATTGGTGACCCAACTCTCGCTAAAACATTCCAGCCCACGCGCCCTGGAGCATACAACGTAGCGCCTCTGGGCACGCGTCTGTGGAGCCTCGGAGACTAAGGGACGGGAATTTCCGCCGACCCAAACTCGAGAAAACGCATCCATACGCACGTTGCACGCCCGTACCGACATTGATGACCCAACTCCCACTCGAAAATTCCAGCCCATGCGCTCTGGAGCATACGACGTAGCGCCTCCGGGAACACGTCTCAGGAGCCTCCGACACTAAGGGGCGGGAATTTCCGCCGATCCGAAATCGAGAAAACTCATCCATACACATGTCGCACGCCTGTACCGACATCCGTGACCCAACTCTCGCTGGAAAATTCCAGCCCACGCGCCCTGCACCATATGACGTAGCGCCTCCGTGCATTCTGCCGATCCGATATCGAGAAAACTCATCCACCCGGATCCATAAGCATCCGGGTCACACATACAAAAGCCGGGTCACAGAAACCAAAGCCGGATCGCAGAAACCAAAGCCAGGTCACAGAAACCAAAGCCGGATCACTACAACCAAAGCCGGGTCACAGAAACCAAAGCCGGGTCGCAGAAACCAAAGCCGGGTCACAGAAACCAAAGCCGGATCACTATAACCAAAGCCGGGTCAAAGAAACCAGAGCCGGGTCACAGAAATCAAAGCTGGGTCACAGAAACCAAAGCCGGGTCACATAAACCCAAGCCGGGTCATAGAAACCAAAGCCAGGTCACGAAAACCAAAGCCGGGTCACAGAAACCAAAACCAAGTCATAGAAACCAAAGCCGGGTCACATAAACAAAAGCCGGGTCACGGAAACCAAAGCAGGGTCACAGAAACCAAAGCCAAGTCACAGAAACCAAAACCGGGTCACAGAAACCAAAGGCGGGTCACAGAAACCAACGCCGGGTCACAAAAACCAAAGCCGGGTCACAGAAACCAAAGACGGGTCATAGAAACCAAAGCCCGGTCACAGAAACCAAAGCCGGGTCACAGAAACCAAAGCCGGGTCACAGAAACCAAAGCAAGGTCATAGAAACCAAATTCGGGTCACAGAGGGTCCAAAGCCTGGTCAGAGAAACAAAAGACGTGTCACAGAAACCAAAGCCAGGTCACAGAAACCAAAGCCGGGTCACAGAAACCAAAACCAGGTCACATAAACCAAAGCCGGGCCACAGGGGGTCCAAAGCCGGGTCACATAAACCGAAGACGAGTCACATAAACCAAAGCCGGGTCACAGAAACCAAACCCCGGTCAGAGAAACCAAAGCCGGATTACAGAAACCAAAGCCGGTTCACAGAAACCAAATCCGGTTCACGAAAACCAAAGTCGAGTCACATAAACCAAAGCCGGGTCACAGAGGTTCGAAAGCCGGGTCCCAGAAACCAAAGACGAGTCACAGAAACCAAAGCCGGGTCACAAAAACCAAAGCCGGGTCACACAAATCAAAGCTGGATTACAGAAACCAAAGCCGGGTCACAAAAACCAAAGCCGGGTCAAAGAAACCAAAGCTGGGTCACAAAAACCAAAGCCGGGTCACTGAAACGAAAGCCGGGTCACAAAAACCAAAGCCGGGTCACAGAAACCACAGTCGGGTCACAGAAACCAAAGCCGGATCTCAAAAACCAAAGCGGGGTGCAGTAACCAAAGCCGGGTCACAGGAACCAAAGCCGGATCACAGAAACCAAAGCCGGGTCACAAGGACCAAAACCGGGTCACACAAACCACACGAACGAAAGCCGGGTCACAGAAACCAAAGCCGGGTCACACAAACCAAAGCCAGGTCACAGAAATCAAAGCCTGGCCACAAAAGCCAGAGTCGGGTCACAGAAACCAAAGCCGGATCACAGAAACCGAGCCGGATCACAGTAACCAAAGCTGGGTCACAGTAACCAAAGCCGGGTCACAGAAACCAAAGCCGGGTCACAAAAACCAAAGCCAGGTCACAGAAATCAAAGCCGGGTCACAGAAACCAAAGCCGGGTTACAGAAACCAAAGCCGGGTCACAGAAACCAAAGCCGGGTCACAAAAACCAAAGCCAGGTCACAGAAATCAAAGCCGGGTCACAGAAACCAAAGCCGGGTTACAGAAACCAAAGCCGGGTCATTGAAACCAAAGCCAGGTCAAAGAAACCAAAGCCGAGTCACAGCAACCAAAGCCGGGTCACAGATCCAAAGCCGGGTCACAGAAACATAAGCCGAGTCTCGGAAAACAAAGCCGGGTCACAGAAAGCAAAGCCGGGTCACACAAACCAAAGTCGCAACAAAGAAACCAAAGCCAAGTCAGAGAAAGAAAAGCCGGGTCACAGAAACCAAATCCGGGTCAAAGAAACCAAACCCGGGTCACAGAAACCAAAGTCGGGTAACAAAAACCAAAGCCGGGTCACACAAACCAAATTCGCAACAAAGAAACCAAAGCCAAGTCAGAGAAAGAAAAGCCGGGTCACAGAAACCAAATCCGGGTCAAAGAAACCAAACCCGGGTCACAGAAACCAAAGTCGGGTAACAAAAACCAAAGCCGGGTCACAGAAACCAAAGCCGAATCACAGAAACCAAAGCCGGGTCATGGAAACCAAAGCCGGGTCAACGAACCAAAGCCGAAGCACAAAAACCAAAGCCTGGTCATACAAACCAAAGCCGGGTCACACAAACCAAAGCCGGTTCACAGAATCCGAAGCCGGATCACAGAACCATAAGCTGGGTCAAAGCAACCAAAGCCATGTCACAGAACAAAAGCCGGGTCATAGAAACCAAAACCAGGTCACAGAAACCAAAGCGGGGTCAGAGAAACCAAAGCCAGGTCAGTGAAACCAAAGCCAGGTCACAAAAACCAAACCCGGGTCCCTGAAAACCAATGCTGGGTCACAAAAACCAAAGCCGGGTCACAAAACCAAAGCCGGGTCATAGAAACCAAAGCCGGGTCACAGAAACCAAAGCCTGGTCACAAAAAACAAAGCCGGGTCACAGAAACCAAAGCGGGGTCACAAAAACCAAAGCCGGGTCACAGAAACCAAAGCTGGGTCACACAAACCAATACCGGGTCACAGAAACCAGAGTCTGGTCACAAAAACCAAAGCTGGGTCACAGAAACCAAAGTTGGGTCACGCAAACCAAAGCCGGGTCACAGAGAGAAAAGCCGGGTCACAGAAATCAAAGCCGGGTCACAAAAACCAGAGCCGGGTCACAGAAACCAAAGCCGGTCATAGAAACCAAAACCGGGTCGGAGAAACCAAAGCCGGGTCACAAAAACCAAAGCCGGGTTACAAAAACCAAAGCCAGGTGACAGAAACCAAAGCCGGGTCACAGAAACCAATGCCTGGTCACAAAAACCAAAGCCGGGTCACAGAAACCAAAGCGGGGTCACAAAAACCAATGCCGGGTCACAGAAACCAAAGCTGGGTCACGCAAACCAAAGCCGGGTCACAGAGAGAAAAGCCGGGTCACAGAAATCAAAGCTGGGTCACAAAAACCAAAGCCGGGTCACAAAACCAAAGCCGGGTCATAGAAACCAAAGCCGGGTCACAGAAACCAATGCCTGGTCACAAAAACCAAAGCCGGGTCACAGAAACCAAAGCGGGGTCACAAAAACCAATGCCGGGTCACAGAAACCAAAGCTGGGTCACGCAAACCAAAGCCGGGTCACAGAGAGAAAAGCCGGGTCACAGAAATCAAAGCCGGGTCACAAAAACCAGAGCCGGGTCACAGAAACCAAAGCCGGTCATAGAAACCAAAACCGGGTCGGAGAAACCAAAGCCGGGTCACAAAAACCAAAGCCGGGTCACAAAAACCAAAGCCAGGTGACAGAAACCAAAGCCGGATCACAGAAACCAGAACCTGCTCACAAAAACCAAAGCCATGTCACATAAACCAATGCCGAGTCACTGAATACAGAGCCGGGTCACAGCAAACCAAATCCAGGTCACAGAAACCAAAGCGGGTTCACAGAAACCAAAGCCGGGTCAAAGGAACCAAAGCCAGGTCAGAGAATCCAAACCTGGGTCACAAAAACCAACGCCGGATCACATAAACCAAAGCCGGTCCACAGACACCAAAGCTGGGTCACATAAACCAAAGCCAGGTCACAAAAACCAAAGCCGGACCGCAGGTACCAAAGCCGGGTCACACAAACCAAAGCCGAGTCACAGACACTGAAGCTGGGTCACAAAAACCAAAGCCGGGTCACATAAACCAAAGCAGGATCACAAAAACCAAAGCCAGGTCACAAAAACCAAAGCCGGGTCACAGAAACCAAAGCCGGGTCACAAAAACCAAAGCCGGGTCACAGAAACCAAAGCCGGGTCACAGAAACCAAAGCCGGGTCACAAAAACCAAAGCCGGGTCACAGAAACCAAAGCCGGGTCACAAAAACCAAAGCCGGGTCACAGAAACCAAAGCCGGGTCACAGAAACCAAAGCCGGGTCACAGACACCAAAGCCAGGTCACAGAAACCAAAGCCGGGTCACAAAAACCAAAGCCGGGTCACAGAAATCACAGCTGGGTCACAGAAACCAAAGCCAGGTCCCAGGAACCAAAGCCGGGTTACAGAAACCAAAGCCAGGTGACAGAAACCAAAGCCGGATCACAGAAACCAGAACCAGGTCATACAAACCAAAGCCATGTCACATAAACCAAAGCCAAGTCATAGAAACCAAAGCCGAGTCACAGAATCAAGAGCCAGGTCACAACAAACCAAGGCCAGATCACAGAAACCAAACAGGGTAACAGAAACAAAAGCCGGGTCAGATAAACCAAAGCCGGGTCACAGAATCCAATGGCGGGTCACTGAAACCAGAGCCGGGTCACAGAAACTAAAAGCTGGGTCTTAGAAACCAAAGCGGGGTCACAGAAACCAAGCGAAGTCACAGAAACCAAAGCCGGGTCAGAGAAACCAAAGCTGGTCCACAGACACCAAAGCCGGGTCACAGAAACCAAAGCCATGTCAGAGAAACGAAAGCCGGGTCACAAAAAACAAAGCCGGGTCACAGGAACCAAAGCCGGGTCACGGAAACCGAATTCGGGTCACAAAAACCAAAGCCGGGTCATAGAAACCAAAGCCGGGTCACAGAAACCAAAGCCGGGTCACAGAAACCAAAGCCGGGTCACAAAAACCAAAGCCGGGTCACA
>SZWC01006668.1:26912-53314 GCA_023375785.1 Penium margaritaceum
AAAACCAAAGCCGGGTCATAGAAACCAAAGCCGGGTCAGAGAAGCGAAAGCCGGGTCAGAGAAACCAAAGCCAGGTCACAGAAACCAAAGCCGGGTCACAGAAACCAAATTTGGGTCACAGAAACCAAAGATGGGTCACATAAATTCAAGCCGGGTCACACAAACCAAAGCCGGGTCACCGAAACCAAAGCCAGGTCACCGAAACCAAAGCCGGGTCATAGAAACCAAAGCCAGGTCGCAGAAACCAAACCCGCGTCACAGAAACCAAAGCCGGGTCACAGAAACCAAAGCCAGATCACTGAAACCAAAGCTGGTTGACAGAAACCAAAGCCGGGTCACAGAATTCAAAGCCGGATGACAAAAACCAAAGCCGGGTCAAAGCAAGCAAAGCCAGGTCACAGAACAAAAGCCGGGTCACAGAACCCAAAGCCAGGTCACGGAAACCAAAGCGGGGTCACAAAAACCAAGCCGGGTCACAGTAACCAAAGCCGGCTCACAGAAACAAAAGCCAGGTCAAAGAAACCAAAGCTGGGTCACAGAAACCAAAGCCCTGTCACAGAAACCAAAGCCGGCTCACAGAAACAAAAGCCAGGTCACAGAAACCAAAGCGGGGTCACAAAAACCAAGCCGGGTCACAGTAACCAAAGCCGGCTCACAGAAACAAAAGCCAGGTCAAAGAAACCAAAGCTGGGTCACAGAAACCAAAGCCGGGTCACAGAAACAAGAGCCGGATCACAGAAAGCAAAGCCGGGTCAGAGAAACCAAAGCCGGGTCACATAAACCAAAGCCGGGTCACAGAAACAAAAGCTGGGTGACACAAACCAAAGCCGGGTCACATGAACCAAAGCCCTGTCACAGAAACCAAAGCCAGGTCACAGAAACCAAAGCCGGGTCACAGCAACCAAAGTCGGGTTACAAGAACCAATGTCGGGTCACAGAAACCAAAGTTGGCTCACAGAAACCAATGCCGGGTCACAGAAACCAAAGCCAGGTCACAGAAACCAAAGTCAGGTCACAGAAACGAAAGTCGGGTCACAAAAACCAAACCCGGGTCACAGCAACCAAAGCCATGCCACAGAAACCAAAGCCATGCCACAGAAACCAAAGCCATGCCACAAAAACAAAAGCCATGCCATAGAAACCAAAGCCATGCCACAGAAACCAAAGTTGGGTCACAGAAACCAAAGCCGGGCCACGGAAACCAAAGCTGGGTCAGATACACCAAAGCCGGGTTACAGAAACCATAGCCGGGTCACAGAAAGCCGGGTCACAAAAGCAAACGCTGGGTAACATAAACCAAAGCCGGGTCACATAAACCAAAGCCGGGTCACAGGAACCAAAAACGGCCCCATGAACCAAAGCCGGGTCACAGAAGCCAAAGCTGGGTCACAGAAACCAAAGCCTGGTCACATAAACCAAACCCGGGTCACAAGAACCAAAGGCGGGTCACAGAAACAAAAGCTGGGTCATAGAAACAAAATGCGGGTCACAAAAACCAAAGCCGGGTCAAAGAAACCAAAGCTGGGTAAACCAAAGCCGGTACACAGAAACCAAAGCTGGACCATAGAAACCACAGCTGTGTCAGATAAACCAAAGCCGGGTCACAGAAACCAAAGCCGGCTCACAAAAACCAGAGCCGTGTCACAGAAACCAAAGCCGGGTTAGAGAAACCAAATCCGGGTCATAGAAACCAAAGCCGGGTCACAAAAACCAAAGCCGGGTCACAAAACCTAAGCCGGATCACATAAACCAAGCGGGGTCACAGAAACCAAAGCCGGGTCACAGAAACCAAAGCGGGTTCACAGAAACCAAAGCCGGGTCACAGAAACCAAAGCCGGGTCACAGAAACCAAAGCAGGGTCACATAAACCAAAGTCCGGTCACACAAACCAAAACCCGGTCACAGAAACCAAAGCCGGGTCACATAAACCTAAGCCGGTCACAAAAACCAAAGCCGGGTCACAGAAACCAAAGTCGGGTCACAGAAACCAAAACCAGGTTACAGAAACCAAGCTGGGTCACAGAAACCAAAGCCGGGTCACAGAAACCAAAGCCGGGTCGCGGAAATCAAAGCCGGGTCACAGAAACCAAAACCCGGTTCTGTGACCCGGCTTTGGTTTGTTCGACCCGGCTTTGCTTTCTGTGAGCTGGCTTTGTTTCTTTGACTCGGCTTTTGTTTATGTGACCCGGGTTTGATTTCTCTGACCGGCTTTGGTTTCTGTGACCCGGCTTTGGTGTCTGTGACCCGGCTTTGGTTGATGTGACCTGGCTTTTGTTTCTGTTTCCCGGCTCTGGTTTTTGTGACCCGGTTTTGGTTTCTGTGACCCGGCTTTGGTTTCTGTGACCCGGCTTTGGTCAATGTGACCCGGCTTTGCTTTTTGTCACACGGCTTTGGTTGCAATGACCCGGCTTTGGTTCTGGTGACCCGGCTTTGGTTTATATGACCCAGCATTGATTTTGTAAACCGGCTTTGGTTGTAATGACCCGGCTGCGGTTTCTGGGACCCGGCTCTGGCTTCTGTGACCTGGCTTTGGTTTTTGTGACCCAGCTTTGGTTTCTGTGACCCCGCTTTGGTTTTTGTAACATGGCTTTGGTTTCTGTGACCGGGCTTTGGTTATGTGACCTGGCTTTGGTTGCTGTGACCCGGCTTATGTTTCTGTGATCCGGCTTTGGATTCTGTGACCCGGCTTTGGTTTCTGTGACCCGGCTTTGGTTTCCGTGACCCGGCTTTGGTGTCTATGACCCGGCTTTGGTTTCTGTGACCTGGCTTTCGTTTCTGTGACTTGGCTTTGGTTTCTGTGACCCAGCTTTGGTTTCTGTGACCCGACTTTGGTTTCAGTGACCTGGCTTTGGTTTACGTGACCCGGCTTTGCTTTCTTTGACCCGGCTTTCGTTTCTCTGACCTGGCTTTGGTTTCTGTGACCAGGCTTTGGTTTGTGTGACCCGGATTTGCTTTCTGTGACGTGGCTTTCTTTTCCGTGTCTTGGCTTTTGTTTCTGTGACCCGGCGTTGGTTTATGTGACCCGGTGTTGGTTTCTGTGATCCGGCTTTGGTTTCTGTGACCCGGCTTTGGTTTCTGTGACCCGGCTTTGGTTTATGTGACCCGACTTTGGTTTCTATGACCCGGCTTTAGTTTATGTGACCCGGCTTTGGTTTCTGTGACCCGTCTTTGATTTCTGTGACCCGGCTTTGGTTTTTGGGACCCGGCTTTGGTTTATGTGACCCGGCTTTGGTTACTGTGACCCAGCTTTGGTTACTATGATCCGGCTTCTGTTTCTGTGATCCGGCTTTGGTTTCTGTGACCCAGCTTTGGTTTTTGTGACCCAGCTTTATTTTATGTGACCCGGCTCTAGCTTCTGTGACCCGGTTTTGGTTCCTGTTGTCAGGATGAGATCCGCGTGGTGTGGTCCTGACGTTTGTCTGATCGCCTCTAGTTATTCACGTCTACTATTTTGGGCGAATCTGAGACTGAGCGTGAGCTTTCTGGTCGCCTCACGCTATGTGAGTAGGAATTTAGAGACAGTCAGTTTGCAAACAGAATAACGTCATTTTGCATTAGTTTTTGAACATGGACATGATCACAACATTTATAGGGCTAGTGATGCCCTTTCCAACATACAAAACCGCGCACAATTTGGCCAAGCGTAGCTCAAGTTATGCTTGCCGAAGCGCAGGTCTCACCCACCACAGAAGCCTGCCGCCGCCACCTGCCGTGGCGCCTTCATTCATGTGCGAAGCGCCTTTCCCAAGGCGCATGTCCCATTGCACATGGTGTATGGGTCCCCTGCACTGTTTCTACGCACCCTACCCACTTTTGGGTCGTGTTTGGTCATGGGGTGTGACGAGGTTCGAAACCTGTCCGCGGACCTGCAGTCAGAATTTTGATTAAGTCCCCGAATAACAAAACGTACTACTGCGTTTCGGACGCCGATCCAGGATTTTGGCTGTCCCTCAGTAACAACCTGCTCTACTGGATCCGGTGGATGATCCGCCGGATCAGGTGTATCATCCACCGGACACCTCGGCAGGGCTATCGGAGCATTTTCTCCAGATGGTTATTTTGTTAATTGGTCCGGTCGATTATCGACCGGATTTCGAGTCGCAGCTGGCTCCCAGAGCCGCTATGCATACCCCAACTTTCGAAAGCCATATCTCCCTCGATACTTGTTCGATTCCGGCAAAACAACTTCCACCGGATTCAGCAACTCGTCAACTTTCAGGGGCAATCCTTCGTTTGAGGATCCGAGCAAATGTTGAGTCGCCAGATCCGCCGGAGCGGATTTCCATTTTTTGGCGGCTCGTCAGCGCCTCCCGGCGCCGCACTTGGGCATGCGGAGGGGCAATTTTTCAACATTCTCCCCCTTGCACCTTCCATGCCGGCTGCAATTGCTTGCTCTCACTCATCTTCCGCCGCGTCCTCCAGCCCATCATAGCTGGTCATCCCAAGTCCGGCCACGCTCATCGCGTGCCGGTCTGCGGGTTGTGCCTTGGTCAAGCAATCCGCAAGCATGCTGTGTGTGCTACAGTGCTGCAGCACCACCTGCCCCTTCTTGACCATGTCCCATGCGTAGTGATAACGCACGTCAATGTGCTTCGTCCTCCTATGCTGCGTCGGGCTGTTGGTCAGTGAGATGGAGCCGGTGTTGTCCTCGTGCACCACCGTAGGCTCCTGCTGCAGCACGCCCAGCTCCCCCAGCAACCTGCGGAGCCACACCGCCTCCTTGACCGCCTCGGCCAGCGCTTTGTACTCAGCTTCCACTGTGGAGGTGGCAACGCAGTCCTGCTTCCTGCTACACCACGAGACCGCTGCACTAGCGAGGAAGAACACGTAGCCGGATGTGGACTTCCGCTTGTCCACATCGCCAGCGTAGTCTGCATCCGTGTAGCAGACCAGAAGCAAAGGGTCCGACCGCCCTTTGTCCTCAAACCTCAGGAGCGCGTGCCGCGTCTCCAGCAGGTAGCGGAGGATGCGCTTCACCGCTTGCCAGTATAGTGGCCCTGGGTCGGCCATGTACCTGCTCACCTGGCCCACCGCGTAGGCCAGGTCCGGTCGAGTCGCCACCATGGAGTACATGAGGCTGCCCACCACCGATTGGTAAGGCACCCCTGCCATATCCTCCCGCTCTTGTTTTGTTTGCGGCGCCATTGCCGCACTCAGTTCATTGGTCGTGGAGACAGGACTGCACACTGGTTTGCAGTCCTCCATGCTGTACTTCTTCACCACCTCGGCCACATATTTGGCCTGCCCCAGCTCAAGCGTGCGCGCCCTCCGGTTTCGCATAATGCTCACCACGAGGTAGAACTCGAGCTCCCCCATGTCCGACATCTGGAACCTGCTGCTCAGCTGCTCTTTCAGCTGCTGTAGGATTGGCAGGTCTGAGGAGCGCAAGATCAGATCTTCCACGTAGAGTGCGACAATCTGATGGAGCTTCTTGCTGCGCCGCACGTGCACACTGTGATACGCCTCACAGCGCTTGAAGCCGAGTTGTGCCATGAAGCTGTCCATCTGTTGGTACCAGCATCGGGGCAATTGTCTTAGCCCGTACAAGGACTTCCGTAGCTTGCACACCTTGCCCTCAGGCGCCTCCACCCCCTCCGGCAACTCCATGTAGATTTCCTTGTCGATGATGCTGTTGAGGAAGGCCATGTTTACGTCCATTTGGTGGAGCTCCATGTCCTTCGCGGCTGCCACCGCAAGGATCGCCCGGATGCTTGTGAACTTGGCGACGGGGACGAACGTCTCATCGTAGTGCTCGCCCTTACGCGGTGCGTACCCCTTTGCCATGAGCCGCACCTTGTACTTGTCAACCACACCTTCCTTTGTGAACTTGGTCTTGAAGACCCACTTGGAGCCGATGCCCCTAGCGTCTTTCGGCCTGTCAACCAGCTGCCACGTGTCGTTGTCTTCAATGGATGCCAACTCCGACTTGATGGCGGCGTCCCACTGCTTTCCCTCGTGCCGCGCGAGCGCCTCTTGCACGGTCGTCGGCTCCATTGATGTAGCTAGCATGCACCGGGTCATGCCGATCCATCGACCGGTGCCTGCGTCAAAACGCTTCCCCGCTCTCCGCTGCCTCCAACTGCGGCGCGGCAGTCTTGGTGGCGTCTCGTCGCTCTGCTGCGGTCCTTCCGACTCAGCCCGCTCCGGTGAATCATTGACTTGACAGCTTCCCTAGGATTCTTCCTGCTCCGGTGAACCATCAACCGGACGGGCGGTGCTTCCGGAGGATTTGTCTCCGACGCCCGACGCGAATTCCGGCGGGAGTGCACGCTTCGACACCCGTGGTGCCTCCTTTGACGGATCATTCCGCCGGATCTCCAGCCCAGCTGCATCGTCGTCGGAGTCCTCCGCGTCGGCTGCTACACCTGCTACACTGGCGCGCTCCGACACTGCATCATTGACCTCCGCGTCCGCCGGCTCCTCCTCATAGTCAAGGAGTAGGAACCACTCCCCCTGTTTTGGAGTGTTCCCAATGCTCATGTTGTTGCTGCTACTGCTGAAGCTCTACTACTCGTCTAACTCAACGTCACGGCTGCGGATGCTCTCTTGCGTGCGCGGGTCCTAGAGCCGGTACGCCTTTTGCGCGCTCTCGTAGCCGAGGAACAAGCACGGCTTTGCTCGCGGTTCTAGCTTGCTGTCGCGTCGTTGCGCCACCTGTACCATCGCGTGCGCCTTGCACCCGAACACCTTCAGGTGTGCCACGTTTAGCTTGCGCCCGCTCCAAACCTCATGCGGCGTCTTTTAGCTGTCCTTATCCTTCAGCACCGCTGTTGGGGTGAGGTTGATGGTGTAGCTTGCTATACGCACAGCCTCCGTCCAGAAACCTCGCGGCAACCCTGCATCCACAAGCATGGTCCGCACCATGTTGAGCAGCGTCTGGTTCACCCGCTCCGCCACTCCGTTCGACTGTGGGGAGTACGGCGTAGTGGGTTCCCACTTGATGCCCTGCTGCTTCATCCACCTGCTGCAGCCCACGTACTCTCTGCCATTGTCGCTGCGTAGCGCTCTGACCTTCCGGCCAGTCTGCCTCTCCACCGCTGTGACGTACTCCTTCAGCTGGTCCAGGACCTTGTCTTTCCGCTTCATGAAATACACGTAGAGCTTCTTGCTGCAGTCGTCAATGAAGGTGACGAAGAATCTCAAGCCGCCGTTTGACGCCGTTTTGAACGGTCCACACACGTCGCTATGAATGACCTCTAGCAGGTCGTTTGCGTGAGCTGCGTTCTTGTTGAACGGCTTGCGCCGTGCCTTGCCCAAAATGCAAGGCTTGCACGTTTTGTGCGCTACTGCATCTGCTGCCGTATCTGCACCGTCGATGACAAGGCCATGCACCATGTCGCGCTTTGCCATCTCCTTAACGGTTGCGGGTGCCAAATGCCCCAACCGTTGGTGCCAGAGCTCCAGATCAGCGCTTCCACCCTTGGCCATGTTGACGACGCGCTCCTGCGAATCTCCTGCATCGGATGCCGCGGAGACCACCTTAGTCTCCACGATGTAGAGACCGCCCTCGCACTTCGCCTCCAGCACGACCTCGCCATCGCCGTCGATGCGCACCACTGCGCCTTTCCTTCGGAAGAGTACCTCATACCCTTTGTCGGTCAAGCGGCTGACACTCAAAATGTCAGCCAGGCCGGGGACATGCTGCACATCACGAATTGTGCACAGCTCCTTCTTACCGCCCACCACGACTTCCACCTCCACGTCGCCTTGGCCGGCCGCCGGCTCGACTTTGTCGTTCGCGACCACCATTGACTTGGAGGACTTCTCGTAGGTAACAAACCCCACCTTCTCAACTTGGGTGTGCTCCTCGGCCCCGGAATCCAGGTACCGCCTGTTGGCCTTCTTGAGGAAGTGATTCTTGTTGCCGTTGAGGAGCGACCTGTCCTTGCTGTTTTTGCCGCCGGTCTTCGCCTCCTCCGGGGCACTCACGGGCCCAATGGCCCTCCTTGCCAAAGTTGCGGCACGCACTGTTATTGGCGCCCTTCTTGCCGCCGCCCTTTCCGTCACTTCCTCGGCCACCGCTTCCGCCACCGCGCGTTTTGGTCACAAGGGCCGATGAGGAAGACGAGTACTCCCCGCAGCTCCGTCGCTGCGCCTCGTTGCAGATGTACTCTGCGACCGCGCCATAGGTGAGCTTGTCCTTCGACCATCCTCCTAGGACGGTGATGAGTGGACCCTCACTGTCAGATAGGGCCATGAGGAGGGCCATCGCTTGCAGCTGCGTGTCGATCTTCCACCCCACGTCATTGCATTGCGAGGCGAGCGACTCGATCTGCTGCATGGCGCAGATGACATCATCTCCCTTCTCCATTCTCACCGTGAGGAGCCGCTTCATCGTGAAGATTTTGTTCGCGAGCGACTTGGATTGGTGGATGGCACAGAGCTTTTACCAAGTTTTGGCTGCCAGCTTGCAGCCTTGGAAGTAGCCCCACTGCGACTCGGCTGTCCCGGACACCAGGAGCATGAGCGCCTCCGTGTTCTTCTTTTTGAAGGCCTGCCTCTCCGCGTCCGTAGCAGTCGCCTCCGTGAGCTCCTCCTTTCCCAGCATGACATCGAGCAGCCCCTTATGCGAGAGGTGCAGTTCAAACTGCCACCTCCATAGCCCAAAACCTGGGCCGCCCGCATACTTCTGAATGGATTGCGTCTCCTTCTGCGCCATGTGCGCATCTGCTACTCCGACGAGTTCTCAGAACTTCACGGCGACGTCCAAGATGACTATCCCGTGCGCTGCGGAAGGCGTGAACGATGGAGGCTATCAGATCCGTGGTCCCATAACCCTTTGTCAGGATGAGATCCACGTGGTGCGGTCCCGACGTTTGTCTGATCGCCTCTAGTGATTCACGTCTACTATTTTGGGCGAATCTGAGACTGAGCGTGAGCTTTCTGGTTGCCTCACGCTATGTGAGCAGGAATTTAGAGACAGTCAGTTTGTGAAGGGAATAACGTCATTTTGCATTAGTTCTAGAACATGGACATGATCACAACATTTATAGGGCTAGTGATGCCCTTTCCAACGTACCAAACCGCGCGCAATTCGGCCAAGCGTAGCTCAAGTTATGCTTGCCGAGGCGCAGGTCTCACCCACCACAGAAGCCTGACGCGGCCACCCGCCGTGGCGCCTTCATTCACGTGCGAAGCGCCTTTCCCAAGGCGCATGTCCCATTGCACATGGTGTATGGGTCCCCTGCACTGTTTCCACGGACCCTACCCACTTTTGGGTCGTGTTTGGTGATGGGGTGTGATGAGGTTCGAAACCTGTCCGCGGACCTGCAGTCAGAATTTTGATTAAGTTCTCAAAAAACAAAACGTACTACTGAGTTTCAGACGCCGAGCCAGGATTTTGGCTGTCCCTCAGTAACAACCTGCACTACTGGATCCGGTGGATGATCCGCCGGATCAGGTGGATCATCCACCGGACGCCTCGGCAGGGCTATCGAAGGATTTTCTCCAGATGGTAACTTTGTTAATCGGTCCGGTCGATTATTGACCGGATTTCGAGTCGCAGCCGGCTCCCAGAGCCGCTACGCATACCCCAACTTTGGAAAGCCATATCTCCCTTGATACTTGTCCGATTCCGGCGAAACAACTTCCACTGGATTTAGCGACTTGTCAACTTCCAAGGGCAATCCTCCATTTTAGGATCCAAGCAAATGTCGAGTCGCCAGATCCGCCGGAGCGGAGTTTTCATTTTCTGGCGGCTCGTCAGCGCCTCCCGGCGCCGCACTTGGGCATGTGGAGGGGCAAAATTTCAACATCTGTGACCCGGTTTCGGATTTTGTGACCCAGCTTTGGTTTCTGTGAACCGGCTTTGGTTTCTGTGACCCGGCTTTAGTTTATGTGACCCGGCTTTGGTTTCTGTGACCCGGCTTTGGTTTCTATGACCCAGCTTTGGTTTTGTGACCCAGGTTTGGTTTTTGTGACTTGGCTTTGGTTTCTGGGACCCGGGTTTGGTGTATGTGACCCGGCTTTGGTTCCTGTGACCCGGCTTTGGTTTAGGTGACCCCGCTTTGGTTTTTGTGACCTGGCATTGGTTTCTCTGACCTGGCTTTGGTTATGTGACCTGACTTTGGTTGCTGTGACCCGGCTTTCGTTGCTATGATCCGGCTTTTGATTCTGTAACCTGGCTTTGGTTTCTGTGACCCCGCTTTGGTTTCTATGACCGGGCTTTGGTTTCTGTGCACCGGCGTTGGTTCGTTGACCGGGCTTTGGTTTTTGTGACCCGCCTTTGGTTTCTTTGATCTGGCTTTGGTTTTTGTGACCCGGCTTTGGTTTCTGTGACCCCGCTTTGATTTCTATGGCCCGGTTTTGGTAATTGTGACCCTGCTTTGGTTTCTGTGACTTGGCTTTGGTTTCTGTGACCCGGCTTTGGTTTCTGTGACCCAACTTTGGTTTTTGTGACCCGGCTTTGGTTTCTGTGACCTGGCTTTGGTTTTTGTGACACGGCACTCGTTTCTCGGACCTGGCTTTGTTTTTTGTGACCCGGCTTTGGTTTGTGTGACCCGGCTTTCGGCTTTGCTTTCTGTGACTCGACTTTTGTTTATGTGACCCGGCTTTGATTTCTCTGACCGGCTTTGGTTTCTGTGACCCGGCTTTGGTTTCTGTGATCCGGCTTTGGTTTCTGTGACCTGGCTTTTTGTTCTGTGACCCGACTTTGGTTTTTGTGACCCGGTTTCGGTTTCTGTGACCCGGCTTTGGTTTATGTGACCCGTCTTTGATTTCTGTAACCCGGCTTTGGTTTCTGTGACCCGGCTTTGGTTTCTGTGACCCGGCTTTGGTTTTTGTGACCCGGTTTCGGTTTCTGTGACCCGGCTTTGGTTTATGTGACCCGTCTTTGATTTCTGTAACCCGGCTTTGGTTTCTGTGACCCGGCTTTGGTTTCTGTGACCCGGCTTTGGTTTCTGTGATCCGGCTTTGATTTCTATGGCCCGGCTTTGGTTTTTGTGACCCGGCTTTGCGTTTTGTGACTTTGCTTTGGTTTGTGTGACTCGGCTTTGATTTATGTGATCCGACTTTGGTTTCGGTGACCCGGCTTTGGTTTCTGTGACCCGGCTTTGGTTTTTGTGACCCGGCTTTCATTTCTCTGACCTGGCTTTGGTTTCTGTGACCCGGCTTTGGTTTGTGTGACCCGGCTTTGCTTTCTATGACCCGGCTTTGTTTTCCGTAACTCGGGTTTTGTTTATGTGACCCGGCTTTGATTTCTCTGACCGGCTTTGGTTTCTGAGACCCGGCTTTGGTTTCTGTGACCCGGCTTTGGTTTCTGTGACCTGGCTTTTCTTTCTGTGGCCCGGCTCTGGTTTCTGTGACCCGGATTTGGTTTCTGTGACCCGGCTGTGGTTTATGTGACCCGGTTTTGGTTTCTGTGACCCGGCTTTGGGTTCTTTGACCCGGCTTTGGTTTCTGTGACCCAGCTTTGGTTTCTGTGACCCGGCTTTGGTTTCTATGACCCGGCATTGGGTTTGTGACCCGGCTTTGGTTTCAATGACCTGGATTTGGTTTATGGGACCCGGCTTTGGTTTTTGTGACCCGGCTTTGGTTTTTGTGACCCGGTTTTGGTTTCTGTGACCCCGCTTTGGTTTCTGTGACATGGCTTTTGTTTCTGTGACCCGGCTTTGGTTATGTGACCTGGCTTTGGTTGCTGTGACCCGGCTTATACTTCTGTGATCTGGCTTTGGATGATGTGACCCGGCTTTGGTTTCTGTGACCCGGCTTTGGTTTCGATGACCGGGCTTTGGTTTCTGTGCTCCGTCTTTGGTTTCTGTGACCCGGCTTTGGTTTCTATGACCCGACTTTAGTTTCTGTGACCCGGCTTTGGTTTTTGTGACTTGGCTTTGGTTTGTGTGACCCGGCTTTGGTTTCTGTGACCAGACTTTGGTTTATGTGACCCGGCTGTGGTTTACGTGACCCGGCTTTTGTTTCTTTGACCCGGCTTTTCTTTCTTTGACCTGGCTTTGGTTTCTATGACCGGGCTTTGGTTTGTGTGACCTGGCTTTGCTTTCTGTGACCCGGCTTTGTTTTCCGTGTCTCGGCTTTTGTTCTGTGACCGAGATTTGGTTTCTGTGACCCGGCTTTGGTTTCTGTAATGCATGTTTGGTTCCTGTGACCCGGCTTTGGTTTATGGGACCCGGCTTTGGTTTATGTGACCCAGCTTTGGTTTCTATGACCCGGCTTTGGTTTCTGTGACCCGGCTTTGGTTTCTGTGACCCGGCTTTGGTTTCTGTGACCCGGCTTTGGTTTTTGTAACCCCACTTTGGTTTTTCTGACACGGCTTTGGTTTGTGTGACCGAGCTTTGGTTTCTTTGACCCGGCTTTCGTTTCTCTGACCTGGCTTTGGTTTCTGTGACCGGGCTTTTGTTCGTGTGACCCGGCATTGCTTTTTGTGACCCGGCTTTGCTTTCCGTATCTCGGCTTTTGTTCCTGTGACCCGGGTTTGGTTTCTGTGACCTGGCTTTGGTTGTTGTGACCCAGCTTTGGTTTATATGACCCGGCTTTGGTTTCAATGACCCGGCTTTGGATTCTGTGACCCGGCTTTGGTTTCTGCGACCTGGCTTTGATTTTTGTGACCCGGCTTTGGTTTTTGTGACCCGTCTTTGGTTTTTGTGACCCGGCTTTGGGGACCGTGACCCAGCGTTGGTTACCGTGATCCGGCTCAATTTCTGTGATCCGGCTTTGGTTTCTGTGACCCGGCTTTGGTTTTTGTGGCCAGGCTTTGGTTTCTGTGACCCAGCTTTGGTTTCTGTGACCCGACTTTGGTTTCAGTGACCCGGCTTTGGTTTACATGACCCGGCTTTGCTTTCTTTCACCCGGCTTTTATTTCTCTGACCTGGCTTTTGTTTGTGTGACCCGGATTTGCTTTCTGTGACCTGGCTTTATTTTATGTGTCTTGGCTTTTGTTTCTCTGACCCGGCGTTGGTTTCTTTCACCCGGCGTTTGTTTCTGTGATCCGGCTTTGGTTTTTGTGACCCGGCTTTGGTTTTTCTGACCCGGCTTTGGTTTATGTGACTCGACTTTGGTTTCTATGACCCAACTTTGGTTCATGTGACCCGGCTTTGGTTTCTGTGACTTGGCTTTGGTTTTTGTGACCCGGCTCTGGTTTCTGTGACCCGGATTTGGTGTCAATGACCCGGCTTTGGTTTATGTGACCCGGCTTTGGTTTCACTGACCCTTCTTTGATTTCTGTGACCCGGCTTTGGTTTTTGGTAGCCCGGCTTTGGTTTCTGTGACCCGGCTTTGGTTACTGTGACCCAGCTTTGGTTACTGTGATCCGTCTTGAGTTTCAGTGATCCAGCTTTGGTTTATGTGATCCGGCTTTGGTTTCTATGACCCAGCTTTATTTTCTGTGACCCGGTTCTGGTTTCTGTGACCCGGTTTTGGTGTCTGTGACCTGGCTTCGGATTTTGTGACCCGGCTTTGGTTTCTTTGACCCGGCTTTGGTTTCTGTGACCCGGCTTTAGTTTATGTGACCCGGCTTTGGTTTCTGTGACCCAGCATTGGTTTCTATGACCCGGCTTAGGTTTTGTGACCCGGGTTTGGTTTTTGTCACCTGGCTTTGGTTTCTGGGACCTGGCTTTCATTTATGTGACCCGGCTTTGGTTTCTGTGACCCGGCTTTGGTTTAAGTGACCCCGCTTTGGTTTCTGTTTCCTGGCATTGGTTTCTGTGACCCGGCTTTGGTTCTGTGACCTGACTTTGGTTCCAGTGACCCGGCTTTGGTTGCTATGATCCGGCTTTGGATTCTGTGACCCGGCTTTGGTTTCTGTGACCCCGCTTTGGTTTCTATGACCGGGCTTTGGTTTCTGTGCTCCAGCGTTGGTTCGTTGACCGGGCTTTGGTTTCTGTGACCCAGTTTTGGTTTCTTTGATCCGGCTTTGGTTTCTGTGGCCCGGCTTTGGTTTCTGTGACCCGGCTTTGGTTTCTGTGACTTGGCTTTGGTTTCTGTGACCCGGCTTTGGTTTCTGTGATTCGACTTTGGTTTCTATGACCCGGCTTTGGTTTCTGTGACCCGGCTTTGGTTTTTGTGACCCGGCATTCGTTTCTCTGACCTGGCTTTTTTTTGTGACCCGGCTTTGGTTTGTGTGACCCGGCTTTGCTTTCAGTGATTCGGTTTTGTTCTCCGTGACTCGACTTTTGTTTATGTGACCCGGCTTTGATTTCTCTGACCGGCTTTGGTTTCTGTGACCCAGCTTTGGTTTCTGTGACCCGGCTTTGGTTTCTGTGACCTGGCTTTTCTTTCTGTGACCCGGCTTTGGTTTTTGTGACCCGGTTTTGGTTTCTGTGACCCGGCTTTGGTTGATGTGACCCGGCTTTGATTTCTGTGACCCGGTTTTGGTTTCTGTGATCCGGCTTTGGTTTCTGTGACCCAGCTTTGGTTTCCGTGACCCGGCTTTGGTTTCTGTGACCCAGCTTTGATTTCTATGGCCCGGCTTTGGTTTCTGTCATCCGGCTTTTGATTTTGTGACTTGACTTTGGTTTATCTGATCCGGCTTTGGTTTCTGTGACCCGGCTTTGCTTTCTGTGACCTGGCTTTTCTTTCTGTGACCCGGCTCTGGTTTTTGTGACCCGGTTTTGGTTTATGTGACCCGGCTTTGATTTATGTGACCCGACTTTGGTTTCTGTGACCCGGCTTTGGTTTCTGTGACCTGGCTTTGGTTTTTCTGACCCGGCTTTCGTTTGTCTGACCTGGCTTTGGTTTCTGTGACCTGGCTTTTGTTTGTGTGACTCGGCTTTCCTTTCTGTGACCCGGCTTTTTTTTCCGTAACTCGGCTTCTGTTTATGTGACCCGGCTTTGATTTCTCTGACCGGCTTTGGTTTTTGGGACCCGGCTTTGGTTTCTGTGACACGGGTTTGGTTTCTGTTACCTGGCTTTTCTTTCTGTGACCCGGCTCTGGTTTCTGTGACCCGGTTTTGTTTTCTGTGACCCGGCTTTGGTTTGTGTGACCCGGTTTTGGTTTCTGTGACCTGGCTTTGGTTTTTGTGACCCGGCGTTGGTTTCTGTGACCCGGCTTTGGTTTCTGTGACCTGGCTTTTCTTTCTGTGACCCGGCTCTAGTTTTTGTGATCGGGTTTTGTTTTCTGTGATCCGGCTTTGGTTTCTATGACCCGGCATTGGTTTTGTGACCCGGCTTTGGTTTTAGTGACCCGGATTTGGGTTATGGGACCCGGCTTTGGTTTCTGTGACCCGGCTTTGGTTTCAATGACCCGGCTTTGGTTTCTGTGACCCCGCTTTGGTTTCTGTGACATGGCTTTGGTTTCAATGACCCGGCTTTGGTTATGTGACCTGGCTTTGGTTGCTGTGACCCGGCCTATATTTCTGTGATCTGGCTTTGGATTATGTGACCCGGTTTTGGTTTCTGTGACCCGTGTTTGGTTTCTATGACCGGGCTTTGGTTTCTGTGCTCCGGCTTTGGTTTCCGTGACCCGGCTTTGGTTTCTATGACCCGACTTTGGTTTCTGTGACCCGGCTTTTGTTTTTGTGACTTGGCTTTGGTTTTTGTGACCCGGCTTTGGTTTCTGTGCTCCGGCTTTGGTTTCCGTGACCCGGCTTTGGTTTCTATGACCCGACTTTGGTTTCTGTGACCCGGCTTTTGTTTTTGTGACTTGGCTTTGGTTTTTGTGACCCGGCTCTTGTTTCTGTGACCCGACTTTGGTTTATGTGACCCGGCTTTGGTTTACGTGACGCGGCTTTGGTTTCTTTGACCCGGCTTTCGTTGCTCTGACCTGGCTTTGGTTTCTGTGACCGGGCTTTGGTTTGTGTGACCCGGCTTTGGTTTATGTGACCCGGCTTTGGTTTACGTGACGCGGCTTTGGTTTCTTTGACCCGGCTTTCGTTGCTCTGACCTGGCTTTGGTTTCTGTGACCGGGCTTTGGTTTGTATGACCCGGACTTGCTTTCTGTGACCCGACTTTGTTTTCCGTGTCTCGGTTTTTGTTTCCGTGCCCCAGATTTGGTTTCTGTGACCCGGCTTTGGTTTCTCCGATACAGCTTTGGTTTCTGTGACCCGGCTTTGGTTTCTGGGACCCGGCATTGGTTTATGTGACCCGCCTTTGGTTTCTATGACCCGGCTTTGGTTTATGTGACCCGGCTTTATTTTCTGTGACTTGGCTTTGGTTTATGTGACCCGGCTTTGGTCTCAGTAACCCGACTTTGGTTTTTGTGACACGGCTTTGGTTTGTGTGACCCGGCTTTGGTTTCTTTGACCCGGCTTTCGTTTCTCTGACCTGGCTTTGGGTTCTGTGACCGGGCTTTGGTTTGTGTGACCCGGCTTTGCTTCTGGGACCCGGCTTTGTTTTCCGTGTGTCGGCTTTTGTTTCTGTGACCCGACTTTGGTTTCTATGACCCGGCTTTGGTTGTTCTGACCCGGCTTTGATTTTTACGGCCCGTCTTTGGTTTCTGTGACCCGGCTTTGGGTTTTGTGACTTGGCTTTGGTTTCTGTGACCTTGCTTCGATTTATGTGACCCGGCTTTGGTTTTTGTGACCCGGCTTTGGTTTTTGTGACCCGGCTTTGGGGACTGTGACCCAGCGTTGGTTACCGTGATCCGGCTTCGGTTTCTGTGATACGGCTTTTGTTTCTGTGATCCGGCTTTGGTTTTTGAGGCTAGGCTTTGGTTTCCGTGACCCGGCTTTGGTTTGTGTGATTCGGCTCTGGTGTCTGTGATCTGGCTTTGGCTTATGTGACCCGGCTTTGGTTTTTGAGGCTAGGCTTTGGTTTCCGTGACCCGGCTTTGGTTTGTGTGATTCGGCTCTGGTGTCTGTGATCTGGCTTTGGCTTATGTGACCCGGCTTTGGTTTATGTGACACGGCTTTGGTTTCTGTGACCCGACTTTGGTTGTTGTGACCCTGCTTTGGTTTTCTTGATCCGGCTTTGGTTTCTGTGACCCGAATGTGGTTTCTCTGACCCGGCATTGGTTTTTGTTACCCGGCTTTGGTTTCTGTGACCCGGCTTTAGTTTATGTGACCCGGCTTTGGTTTCTGAGACCCGGCTTTGGTTTCTGTAATCCGGCTTTAGTTTATGTCACCCGGCTTTGGTTTCCGTGATCCGGATTTGCTTTTTGTGACCAAAGCCGGGTCACAGAAACCAAAGCTGGGTCACAGAAAGCAAAGCTGGGTCACAGAAACAAAAGCCGGGTCACAAAAACCAAAGCCGGATCACTCAAACAAAAGTCGGGTCAAAGAAATCAAAGCCGATTCAAAGAAACCAAAGCCGGGTCACACAAACCAAAGCCGAGTCACAGAAACCAAAGCCGGGTCACATAAACCAAAGCCGAGTCATAGAAACCAAAGCCGGGTCACAGAAATCAAAGATGGGTCACAGAAACCAAAGCCGGGTCACGCAAACCAAAGCCGGGTCACAGAAACCACATCCAGGTCACGCAAACCAAAGCCGGGTCACAGAAACCAAAGCCGGGTCACAAAAACAAAAGTCGGGTCACATAAACAAAAGCCGGGTCACAGAAACCAAAGCCGGTCACATAAACCAAAGCCAGGTCAGAGAAACCAAAGCCGTGTCACAGAAGCCTAGTCCCGATCCTAGTTCTGATCCCTGTCCCAATCACAGTCGCCATCACAGTCCCGATCCTAGTCCACATCCTAGTCCTGATCCCAGTCCCGATCCCAGTCCCGGTCCCAGTCTTCATCCTAGTCCCGGTCCCAGTCCCGGTCCTAGTCACGATCCCAGTCCCGATCCTAGTCCACATCCTAGTCCTGATCCCAGTCCCGATCCCAGTCCCGGTCCCAGTCTTCATCCTAGTCCCGGTCCCAGTCCCGGTCCTAGTCACGATCCCAGTCCCGATCCTCGTCCCGATCCCAGTTCCGATCCCAGTCCCAGTCCTAGTCCTCGTCCCAGTCCCAGTTCCAGACCCAGTCCTAGTCCCCGTCTTAGTCCCAGTCCTTATCAGAGTCCCAGTCCCACTCCCAGTCCCAGTCCCAGTCCCAGTCCTGATCCCAGTCCCAATCCCAGTCCCGATCCCAGTCCCGGTCCCAGTCCCGATCCCAGTCCCGATCCTAGTCCCGATCCCAGTTCCGATCCCAGTCCCAGTCCTAGTCCTCGTCCCAGTCCCAGTTCCAGACCCAGTCCTAGTCCCCGTCTTAGTCCCAGTCCTTATCAGAGTCCCAGTCCCACTCCCAGTCCCAGTCCCAGTCCCAGTCCTAGTCCCAGTCGCAATCCCAGTCCCGAGCCCAGTCCCGGTCCCCGTCCCGATCCCAGTCCCGATCCTAGTCATAATCCCTGTCCCGATCCCAGTCCCGATCCCAGTCCCGATCTTAGTCCCGATCCTAGTCCCGATTCCAGTCCCGATCCTAGTCCCGATCCCAGTCCTGATCCCAGTCTTGATCCCAGTCTCGATCCGAGTCACGATCCCAGTCCCGATCCTAGTCCCGATCCTAGTCCCGATCCCCGTCCCGATCCCAGCCCCGATCCTAGTCCCGATCCCAGTCTCGATCCCACTCTGGATCTTAGTCCTGATCCCAGTCCCGATCCCAGTCCTGATCCCTGTCCCGATCCCAGTCCCGATCTTAGTCCTGATCCCAATCCCGATCCCAGTCCCGATCCCAGTCTGTCAGAAAATACTCCACTGCCACCAAATACCGACTGGCATTCATCTTCTACCCCCTGCTGTGGAAAATACCCCTTGAAGCATGTGGACCACGCATGCCCAAATCATTGGAATACCCAGCTCCGAGCGGGGTCACCCTCTGTGTGCAGCAACCTCAACGGCTTGGGCGGCAAAGCCGACCGAGCCACGATGACCGGTTATTCCCCCCGCCGGCGACGAGCCCACGCGGACTACTCAAGGGTTGGGACCCGCCACCACCAAATAATGTCGGTCACGTAACCGACAGGTCAACGGTCTGTGAGCGGCTCGGTCCGCACTACGTGCCAAATGCAGCGCTCGTAAGTATCACGACGCCTTTCTCTGAGGTATGCCCAAGCACAGAGCAGCCCCAACAATTCGATGCATGTCGGGAGGCAGAGACCGCGCCCCGCACCAAGCAGCACCAGCAGCAGCAGCAGGCCCATGGCGGAAGCCGCCTCCTATCACGCACCATGCCTCACAGCGCACGCACTAGGCTTGAGTCTAGGGTAGTACTAGGAAAAGAACTTGTACCCATGGTCCTTGTTCTCTTGCCTCAATCAATCATTCGCTTCCATCTTTTCATCGCTTCTGCTTCCGCTTCGCTTCGTTATGTGTGTTTGCCTCATCCCTCGCTCCGTATTCGGCTTCACCAATTTTCCTAACACAGTCCTGATCCCAGTCTTGATCCCAAACACGATGCAAGTCCTAATCCCAATCCCGATCCAGGTCCCGATCCCAGTCTTGATCCCAGTCCCGATCCCAGTCCCGATCCTAGTCCCGATCCCAGTCCCGATCCCAGTCCCGATCATAGTCGTGATCCCAGTCCCGATCAAAATCCCGATCCCAGTCCTGATCTCAGTCCAGATCCCAGTCTCAATCCCACTCCCGATCCCAGTCCCGATCCGAGTCCCCATCCCAGTCTCAATCCTAGTCCTGATCCCAATCCTGATCCCAGTCCCGATCCTAGTCCCGATCCCTGTCCCGATCCCACTCTCGATCCCAGTCCCGGTACCAATCCCAATCCTTGTCCCAATCCCTGTCCCAATCCCAGTCCCGATCCAAGTCCCGATCCCAATCCCGATCCCAGTCTCGATCCCAGTCCCGATCACTGCCCGATCCTAGTCCTGGTCCCAGTCCTGATCCTTGTCCCGGTCCCAGTCCCGGTCTCAGTACCGATCTGAAACCTGATCCCAGTCTCAATCCCAGTCCCGGTCCCAGTCCGAGTCCCACTTCTAGTCCCAGTCCTTGTCTCAGTCCCAGTCCCAGTCCCACTCCGAGTCCCAGTCCCAGTCCCCGTCCCAGTCCCAGTTCCCGTCCCAGCCCTAGTCCCAGTCCTAGTCCCAGTCCAAGTCCCAGTCCTAGTCCCAAACCCAATCCCCATCCCAGTCCCGATCCCAGTCCCTATCCCGTTCCCGATCTTAGTCCCGATCCCATTCCCGATCCCAGTCTCGATCCCAGTCTCGATCCCAGTCCCGATCCCTGTCCTGATCCCAGTCCCGATCCCAGTCTTGATCCCAGTCCCAATCCCAGTCCTGATCCCAGTCTCGATCCCACTCCCGATCTTAGCCCCGATCCTAGTCCCGATACCTGTCCCGCTCCTAGTCCCAATCCCATTCTCGATCCGAAACCTGATTGCAGTCCCGACCCCAGTCCCGATCCCAGTCCCAGTCCCACTCCCAGTCCCTATTCCTGTCTCAGTCCCAGTCCCAGTCCGAGTCCCAGTCCAAGTCCTAGTCCCAGTCCCAGTCCCAGTCCCAGTCCCAGACCCAGACCTAGACCTAGTCCCCCTCCTAGTCTTAGTCCCACTCCCAGTCCTTGTCCCAGTCCCAATCCCAGTCCCACTCCCAGTCCCAGTCCCATTCCAGTCCCAGTTCCAGTCCCAATCCCAGTTCCGATCCTATGCCCAATCCCAGTCCCGATCGTGGTCCCAATCTTAATCTCGATCCTTGTCCCGATCCTAGTTCTGATCCTAGTCACGATCAAAGTCCCGATCACAATCCCGATCCCAGTCCACATCCCATTCCCGATCCCTATCTCGATCCCAGTCCAGGTCCCAGTCCCGATCCCAGTCCCAATCCTACTCCCGATCCCAATTCTGGTCCCAGTCCCAGTCCCCCTCCCAGTCCCAGTCCCAATCCCAGACCGAGTTGCAGTCCCCATCCCAGTCCAAGTCCCAATCCTAGTCACGGTCCCAGTCCCAGTTCAAGTTCCAGTCCCATTCCTTGTCCCAGTCCCAGTCGCGATCCCTATCCTGATCCCAGTCCCGATCCCAGTCCGGATCCCAGTCCCGATCCGAGTCCTGATCCCTGTCCCGATCCCAGTCCCCATCCCCGTCGTTATCCTAGTCCCGATCCTAGTCCCGATCCTAGTCCCGATCCCAGTCCTGATCCCAGTCCCGATCCCAGTCTCGATCCCAGTCCCGATCCCAGTCACTATCCCAGTCCCGATCCTAGTCCGGATCCCAGTCCCGATCCACGTCCCGATCCTAGTCCCGATCCCTGTCCCGATCCCTGTCCCGATCCCAGTCCGGACCCCAGTCCCGGTCCCAGTCCCAATCCCAGTCAGGATCCCAGTCCCGATCCTAGTGCCGGTACCAATCCCGATCCCAGTCCTGATCCCAGTCCGGATCCCCGTCCCAATCCTAGTCCCAATCCCAGACCGGATCCCAGTCGCGATCCCAGTCCTGATCCCAATCCTGATCCTAGTCCCGGTCCTAGGCCCGATCCCAGTCCGAATCCCATTCGCGATCCCAGTCGCGATCCCAGTCCCAATCCTAGTCTTGATCCCAGTCCTAATCCCTGTCCCGATCCCAGTCCCGATTCCAGTCCTGATCCCAGTCCTCATCCCAGTCCGGATCCCAGTCCCGATCCTAGTCCCGATCACAGTCTCGGTCCAAGTCCCGATCCCAGTCTCGATCCAAGTCCCGATCCCAGTCTCGATCCCAGTCCCAATCCCAGTCCCAATCCCAGTCCCAATCTCAGTCCCGATCTCAGTCCCAATCCCACGCCCGAGCCCAGTCCCCATCCCAGTCCCGATCCCAGTCACGATCCCCGTCCTGATCCCAGTCCCGGTACCAATCCTGATCCCAGTCGTGATCCCAGTCTCGATCCCCGTCTCGACCCCAGTCCCGATCACAGTCCCGATCCCAGTCCTGATCCCAGTCCCGATTCCAGAACCAATCCCAGTAACAATCCCTGTCCGGATCCCTGTCCCGATCCTAGTTTTGGTCACAGTCCCGATCCGAGTCCCGGTCCCAGTCGCGGTCCTAGTCCAGATCCGAAACCTGATCACAGTCCCGATCCTAGTCCCAGTCCCAGTCCCACTCAAAGTCCCAGTCCCAATTCGAGTCCCAGTCCTAGTCCAAGTCCCAGTCTTAGTCCCATTTCCAGTCCCAGTCCCATTCCCAGTTCTAGTCCAAGTCTCAGTCCCAGTCCAAGTCCCCTTCCCAGTCCTAGTCCCAATCACAGTCCTTGTCCCAGTCCCAGTCCCAGTCCCAGTCCCAGTCCCAATCCCAGTCCCACTCCTAGTCCTAGTCCGAGTCCCAGTCCCAGTCCCAGTCCCAGTCCAAGTCCCGATCCCGGTCCCTCTCCTAGTCCCGATCGGAGTCCGATTCTAGTCCGGATCCCCATCCCGATCCAAGTCTTGATCCCAGTCCCGATCCCAATCCCGATCCCAGTCCTGATCCCAGTCGCGATCCTAGTCCCTATCCCAGTCCCGATCCTAGTCCCGATCCCAGACCCGATCCAAGTCCCGATCAGGGTCCCGATCCCAGTCCTGATCCCAATCCCGATCACAGTCCCGATCCTAGTCCTGATCACGATCCCGATCCCAGTCCTGGTCCCAGTCCCGATCCCAGTCTCGATCCCACTCCCGATTCCAGTCCCGATCCCAGTCCTAATCCCAGTCCCGATCCCTGTCCCGATCCCTGTCCCGATCCCTGTCCCGATCCCTGTCCCGATCCCCGTCCCGATCCCAGTCCGGGTCTCAGTCCTGATCACAATCTCGATCCCAATCCTGATCTCAGTCCCGATCCTACTCTTGAACCCACTCTAGATCCCAGTCCCCATCCGAGTCTTGATCCTCGTCTCGATCCTAGTCCCGATCCTAGTCCCGATCCCAGTCGCGATCCCAATCCTGGTCCTAGTCCCGATCCTAGTCCCGATCCAATCCCGATCCCTGTCCCGGTACTAATCCCGATCCCAGTCCAAATCCCTGTCCCGATCCTAGTCTTGATCCGAGTCCTGATCCCATCTCGATCCCAGTCCCGATCCCAGTCCTGATCCCAGTCCTGATCCCAGTCCCGATCCATGTCCCGATCCTAATCCTGGTCCCAGTCCCGATCCCTGTCCTGGTCCCAGTCCCGGTCCCAGTCCCGATCCAAAACCTGATATCAGTCCCGATCCTAGTCCTGGTCCTAGTCCAAGTCCCACTTCGAGTCCCCGTCCCTGTCTCAATCTCAATACCCGTCCCAGTCCTGCTCCTAGTCCCGGTCCTAGTCCCAGTCCCAGACCCAATCATAGTCACAGTCCTTGTCCCAGTCCAAGTCCTAGTCCGAGTCCCTGTTCCATTCCCACTCCCAATCCCAAACACAGTCCCAGTCCCAGTCCCAGTCCTAATCCCTGTCCCAGTCCCGGTCCTTGTCCCAGTCCCAGTCCCAGTCCCAGTCCCGGTCCCAGAACCATTCCCAGTCCCAGTCCCAGTCCCAGTCCCAATCCCGGTCCCGATCCTAGTCCCGATCCCAGTCCTGCTCCCTGTCATGATCCTAGTCCTGATCCGAGTTCCAATCCCAGTCCCGATCCCAGTCCCGATCCCAGTCCCGATCACAATCCCGATCCCAGTCCACATCCCAGTCCCAATCCCAGTCCTGATCCCGGTCCCAGTCCCGATCCCAGTGCCGGTCCTCAACCGGGTCCAAGTCCTGATCCCAGTCCCGATCCTAGTCCCCATCCCCGTCCCGATCCAAGTCCGAGTCCAAGTCCTAGTCCCAGTCCCAGTCCCGGATCCAGTCCCAGTCCCTGTCCCAGTCCCAGTCCCAGTCCTAGTCCCCGTCCCAGTCCCAGTCCCAGTCTAAGTCCCAGTCCTAGTCCCAGTCCTAGTCCCAGTCCTGATCCTAGTCCCGATCCCAGTCCTGATCCCAGTCCCGATCCTAGTCCCCATCCCCGTCCCGATCCAAGTCCGAGTCCAAGTCCTAGTCCCAGTCCCAGTCCCGGATCCAGTCCCAGTCCCTGTCCCAGTCCCAGTCCCAGTCCTAGTCCCCGTCCCAGTCCCAGTCTCAGTCTAAGTCCCAGTCCTAGTCCCAGTCCTAGTCCCAGCCCTGATCCTAGTCCTGATCCCAGTCCTGATCCCAGTCCCGATCCCAGTCCCGATCCCTGTCCTGATCCCAGTCCCGATCCTAGCCCTGATCCTAGTCCCAATCCCAGTCCCAGTCCCAGTCCTAGTCCCAGTCCTAGTCCCAGCCCTGATCCTAGTCCTGATCCCAGTCCTGATCCCAGTCCCGATCCCAGTCCCGATCCCTGTCCTGATCCCAGTCCCGATCCTAGCCCTGATCCTAGTCCCAATCCTAGTCCCGATCCCAGTCCCGATCCCAGTCCCAATCCCAGTCCCAATCCCAGTCTCGATCCCAGTCCCGACCCCAGTCCCGATCCTAGTCCCGATCTTAGTCGTGATCCCAGTTCCGATCCCCGTCACGATCCCAGTCTCGATCCCACTCCCGATCCAAGTCCCGACCCCAGTCCTGATTCCATTCCCGATCCCAGTCCCAATCCCTGTCCCAATCCTAGTCCCAGTGGTAGTCCCCATCCGAGTCTCGACCCAAGTCCCGATCCCAGTTCTGATCCCAGTCCCGATCCTAGTCTTGATCCCAATCCCGATCCAAGTCCCGATCCCAGTCCCAATCCATATCGCGATCCCAGTCCCGATCACAGTCCCGATCCCGGTCCCGATCCCAGTCCCGATCGCAGTCCCGATCACAGTCCTTATCCGAGTCCCGATCACAATCCAGATCCCAGTTATGAGCTCAGTCTTGATCCCAGGCTTGATCCCACTCCTGATCCCATTCCCGATCCCAGTCACGATCCCTGTCCCGATCCCAGTCCCGGTACCAATCCCGATCCAAGTCTCGATCCCAGTCCCGACCCCAGTCTCGATCCCAGACCCGATCCTAGTCCCGACCCCAGTCCCGATCCCAGTCCCGATCCCTGTCTCGATCGTATGCATGGTCACAGTCCCGATCCCAGTCGCGGTCCCAGTCCCGGTCCCAGTCCCGATCTGAAACCTGATCCCAGTCTCCATCCCAGTCTCGGCCCCACTCCCAGTCCCACTCCAATTCCGAGTCCCAGTCCTAGTCCCAGTCCTAGTCCCAGTCCCAGTCCTGATCACAGGCCTCATCATAGTCCCGATCCCAGTCCCGATCACAGTCCCGATCCCAGTCCTGATCCCAGTCGCGATCCATGTCTCCATCCCACTCCCGATCCCAGTCCCGATCCGAGTCCCGTTCCCAGTCCTCATCCTAGTCCTGATCCCAATCCTGATCCCAGTCCCGATCCCAGTCCCGATCCCAGTCCCGATCCCAGTCCCGATCCCAGTCCCAGTGCTAATCCCGATCCCATTCTCGATCCCTCTCCCAATCCCAGTTGCGATCCCAGTCCCAATCCCAGTCCCGATCCCACTCCCGATCCAAGTCCCGATCCCAGTCCCGATCCCTGTCCCGATGCCAGTCCTGTTCCCAGTCCCGATCCCTGTCCTGGTCGGAGTCCCGGTCCCAGTCCCGATCCGAAACCTGATCCCCGTCCTGATGTCAGTCCCGGTCCCAGTCCCAGCCCCACTACGTACCAGTCCGTGTCTCAGTCCGAGTCCTAGTCCCACTCTCAGTCCTAGTCCCAGTCCTAGTCCCAGACCCAGTCCCAATCCCTGTCCGAGTCCCAGTCCCAGTCCTAGTCCCAGTCCCAGTCCCAGTCCTAGTCCTAGTCCCAGTCCCAGTCCCTGTACCAGTCGCACTCCCAGTCCCAGTCCCAGTCATCCCACTCCCAGTCCCAGTCCCAGTCCCGATCCCAGTCCTGAACCCAGTCTTGATCCATGTCCCGATCCAAGTCCCGATCCTAGTCCCGATCCTAGTTCTGATCGCAGTCCCGATCCCATTCCCGATCGCAGTCCCGATCCCAGTCCACATCCCAGTCCCGATCCCTGTCTCGATCCTAGTCCCGATCCAAGTCCCGATCACAGTCCCGGACCCAGTCCCGATCCCAGTCCTGATCCCAGTCGCGGTCCCAGTCCTGGTCCCAGTCTCGACCCTAGTCTCGATCCTAGTCTTGATCCCAGTCGTTGTCCCAGTCCCAGTCTCAGTCCCAGTCCAAGTCCCAGACCAAGTCCTAGTCCCCGTCCCAGTCCTTGTCCCAGTCCAAGTCCTAGTCCCTGTCTCGGTCCCAGTCCCAGTCCCAGTCCCAGTCCCAGTCCCAGTCCCGGTCCGAGTCCCAGTCCTGATGCCTGACTCGATACCAGTCCCGATCCCAGTCTAGATCCCACTCGCGATCCCAGTCGCGATCCCAGTCCCGATCCCAATCCCGATCCTAGTCCTGATCCTAGTCCCAATCCCAGTCTCGAACCCAGTCCCGATCCCAGTCTCGATCCCAGTCTCGATCCCAGTCACGATCCCAGTCACGATCACAGACCCGATCTCAGTCCCGATCCTAGTCCCGATCCCAGTCCCGATCCCAGTCCTAATCCCAGTCCCGATCCCTGTCCCGATCCCCGTCCCGATCCTAGTCCTGATCCGAGTCCCGATCCCAGTCCCGATCCCAGTCCCGATCCCAGTCCCGATCCCAGTCCCGATCCCAGT
>SZWC01006668.1:76555-90150 GCA_023375785.1 Penium margaritaceum
CCCCCCCCCCCCCCCCCCCACTCGGTGTACCAGAGGTATACCCAGACGACACTGTCCGGCTCCGTCGGGCAGCCTCGAACGGGTCACTCGCTGCCCGTCTCCGGACGAGCGAGGGTTTCAACCTGGGAGCCAAGCGAGGTCATTCGCTTTGCTGAAGCCCCCGCTTCACAGCGGGAGTCCCGCCGGCTCCAAACCCCTGTGGAGTCTAACTCCTTGCTCCTCCGTTGCACCCCAGTGCAGCCAGTCCACACTCCGCCATGGAGAAACCAAATGAGACTCCGGCAGTGTCCTCCTTGAAGCAGCTGGTACAAGCAACACTGAACCCGAAGACGCAGCAGTTGGACAAGCGGACAAAGAAGCAGTCCGTGATATGGACGGTCTTCGAGTACGTCGTGATCAAGAGAGAACCGCGGGCATGGTGCCAGTTGTGCCCCAAAGCACGCACAGGCCTGAAGGGGTCGTTTGCGATTACCGATGGGCAGAAAAGCAGCATGTGGAAGCATGTCTACAAGGACCACAACGAGCGGTGGAAGCAGCTGAAAGCGCTGGACGCGCAACAAAACTTGGAGAGGGCAACGGGTGCTGCTGCTGCGGTTGCCGCGGACGTCGACCACACCATTACAGCCCTGGCGCGTGGGGTGGCAGGTGTGGGTGTGTGTTTGAACAAGAAATATTTTCAGAGCTGCATATGGAAGCATGTGGTGGACAAGAACCAGTCCTTCTTGTCAATTGAGTCCCACTGGCTGAAAGTAGCATTTCTGCACTGCAATCCTTTTGCCATTCTACCTGGCCGCATCACACTCACAAGACTCATCAAGAATGGTGCAGCAGCCTTCAGGAAGAAGCTGAGGAAGATGTTTGCCCTTGTGTGCATGGGGGTCTCATTCACAAAAGACGGTTGGCAGAGTGATGCCAACCACAAGTACTTGGACATAACTTGCCACTGGATTTCTGAATGGCAGATGCAAAGTGTGGCGTTGGCTTTTCCCTCATGTTCAGATGATGCCACTGCTGCAGCTGTATTTGACCTCTTCTCTGCCGCAGTGAAGGATTGGGGACTGTGGGACAAGATGTATTGTCTCACGGTGGACAATGATTCCGTGAATGATAGCATGGTGGACAATTTCCTTGTACTCCAGAATGACAACTTCAGCAAGGATGGGCACATCCGCTGCATGGGGCATGTGCTCAACCTTGCTATCAAGGATCTGATTGTGGTGCCTGAGGTGGAGGAGCATCTGAAGAGCGCGCGGGACATTGTGAGCTATGTGAGCCGCTCGGCCAAGAGAGAGTTTTCAGTGCTGAATGCATGCCATGCGCATGGAGTGAACTACTTGTCTTTGCACCAGGACACTCCAACGCGTTGGAATTCCACACTGGATATGTGTGAACGCGTGGTGAAGATAAAGGACGTGCCGGACGAGTGGTTGCAGCCTCGAGAGCCCAGTCTCATCCCCAGTGGGCAGGGGTGGGAGCTGCTGGGCCTGGTCATTGCAATCCTCAAGCCCTTCAAGGGCTTCACCGAGGATATTTCTGGTCAGGATTACCCCACGCTGTCCCTGGTCCTTCCATTTTTCAGCAACATCTTGCAGCGCCTCCATGGCTGGTGCCTGAAGGCCGGGGCAGCCAAGAAGAAGCGCGAGAGGAAGGCGGTCCTTGATGCCAACGAAAAGCTGCTGCTGGTGCTGGAGCCGGGCCTGAAGAGGTGTGTGGACAAGGTGAGATGGTTGATTGGACTGTGGCTGCTGTTATATTTCTGGTGATGTTGTGGTTCTGCTCCTAATGTTTTGATTGTCTTCGTCGTTGGTGCAGTTGGAGAAGTATGTGAAGAAGGCCAGCCTGCGACACGTGGTGGCAACCGCGCTGGACCCGAGGTTCCACTTCCGCTTTTTTGAGCGGGTCCACAAGGTGAGGTGGGGGGTTTGTTGCTTGGAGGGTGGGCTGGGTGGTGGTGGTGTTGTATCCGTCCCAAACTTTGTTTAAGAGTCAGAAAGTGTATGCTTTGTTTGTAGTGTCATTTGATGTGTCGCTTTAACATTTTCTGAACCTGTTTTGTTCTCATCATTATATGCAGCTGCTCGGCATCAAGAGCGTGGTGGAACTCGAGCTGAAAGTCATGGACTTCATGAAGCCGTACTTTGCAAGGGTGCAGGCCAAGAGGGAAGCTGAAGCAGCAGCAGCAGCAGAGGAGGCAGCAAGGGCTGCAGCAGAAGCAGCAAAGGCAGCCGAGGATGAGGTGGTGCCAGAGGACGCATCTGGCAGTGCAACCCCTACTGCAGCCACATCAAGCAGCCGGGCACAAGACCTCAGTGGTCCTGCAGCAGCCGCCAAGCGTGGGCGGCAAAAGCGGTAGGAAGTGAGCATGCTAGAAGTGGCTTTGGAAGATCCAATGGAGGACATGTTTGAGGAGCCTGAGGTAGAGGAGAAGGCCATAGCACCAGACACGTTGGAGGAAGAGGTGGAGGCTTTCAAGAAGAACGCTAGGGGAGGACGGAAGATGAACGTTCTTAGATTCTACAAGGAGAAGCAGCAGCTATATCCAACCTTTGCACTGTGTGCACTTGACGTTCTTGCCGTGCCAGCCACCAGCACTCCTAGCAAGAGAATGTTCTCGCTGGGAGGCCGGGTGGTCACTGATTTCCGCCACTCTTTGTCGCAGATCACTATGCAGGACCTGTTGTGTTTAAAGACATGGGTAAACGACCCGGCACTGAAGGACTTCCCAGTCCATCCCTCGGGTACTGTATCTGAGGAGCTGGAAGAGGTGGAGCACAAGGAGAGGGCAGCCAGGAGGGCTGCTCGAAAAGCAGCGAAGACAGGGGGCCTAGCAGCAGTTGTTGTTGCAGACTATGATGGTGATGGAGGGGAAGATGGAGAAAAGGGAGAAGAGGCAGACAGCACAGACAGTGGGGAGGACAATGACAGTGAGGAGGATGAGAATGACCATGAGGGCGAGGACAAGGAGGATGCGGAGAAGGATGATGATGTGGTAGAGATGTCGTAGACATGATATGTTGAAATGTGATTGCCAACACTCTTCATTTCTAACGTCAAGTTCCTCATTTCTTTTCACTTTTCCATGTTCCCGTGCTCTGTTCTTGTCTTTCAAAAGTGGTGCCATTGAATGGAACTCGTGTTATCACAAAATGTGAATTGACTGTGTAATGGATTACACACAAGTTAGTGTATCAAGCAGATCTTAGGTGTATGAAGCACCTGCACATAGACTTAGTGTTCTGGTCAACAACCAGCAGGTTTCATGCTGAGTATGTGTATTGTCTTATGAGGCTGTGTCCTGAAGTTGGTGAAGGAACAACAGTACGTACACTCGGAATATACACACTATGTTCTATAACTGGTACTGGAACACCCATGACTCAGTCATGGTTGAAAGAGGTGAAAGTGGAAGAGGTGAAAGAGGTGAAAGTGATTGTATGAACACATGGTGTTCTGGATGCAAATGCGGAAAACACATAGTTTGCACCCTATGCCTCACACAAAAAAAAGATTGACACAAGGACTCGCGAGTCACTAGAAGGTGGACTCGCGAGTTTATGGACTCGCGATTCTGGGCCCAGACTCGCGAGTCCGAGTCGAAACCCGCACATGGACTCGCAAGTCCGAGTCCAGGCCCGGACTTGAACTCGTGACCCGAGTCCTTAGTCCAGAATCGTGATTTCGGACTCGTTCACAGGCTTAGGCGCAACTAGGGCGCAATTAGGGCGCAACTGAGGGCAACTAGGGTGCAACTAGGTCGCAACCAGGGCGCAACTAGGGCATAATTAGGGCGCAACTAGGGCTCAACTAGGGCGCAACTAGGGCGCAACTAGGGCCCAACTAGGGTGCAACTAGGGTGCAACTAGGGTGCAACTAAGGCGGAACTAGGGCGCAAATATGGCACAAGTAGGACGCAACAAGGGCGCAACTAGGGTACAACTAGGGCGTAGCTTGTGCTCAACTGAGGCGCAACTAGGGCGCAAGTAGGATGCAAGTAGGGCACAAGTAGGTTGCAACTTGTGCGCAACCAGGGCGCAACTAGGGCGCAACTAGGGTGCAACTAGGGCGCAACTAGGGTGCAAGTAGGGTGCAACCAAGGTGAAACTAGGGCGCAAGTATGGCGAAACATAAGACGCAACTAGGGCACAACTAGGACACAATTAGGACGTAGCTAGTGCCCAACTGAGGCGCAACAATGGCGCAAGTAGGGCGCTAGTAGGGTGTAAGTAGGGTGCAATAAGGGCGCAAGGAGGGCGCAACTAGGGCACAACTAGGGCGTAACTAAGACGCAACTAGGGTGCAAGTAGGGAGCAACTATGGCGCAAGTAGGGCGTATTTAAGGCACAACTAGGGCACATCTAGGGCGCAGCAAGGGCGCAACTAGGGTGCAAGTAGGGTGCAATAAGGGCGCAAGGAGGGCGCAACTAGGGCACAACTAGGGCGTAACTAAGACGCAACTAGGGTGCAAGTAGGGAGCAACTATGGCGCAAGTAGGGCGTAAGTAAGGCACAACTAGGGCACATCTAAGGCGCAGCAAGGGCGTAACTAGGACGCAAGTAGAGCGCAACTAGGGCGCAACTAGGACGCAACTAGGGCACAACTAGGGTGTAACTAGGGCACAACTAGGGCGCAACTAGAGTGCAACTAGGACGCAACTAGGGCTCAACTAGGGCGCAGCTAGGGCGTAACTAGGGAGCAACTAGGGTGCAACAAGGACGCAACAAGGGGGCAACTAGGGCACAACGAGGGCGCAACGAGGGCGCAACTAGGGCGCAACTAGGGTACAACTATGGTGCAACTAGGATGCAATTAGGGCGCAACTAGGGTGCAAGTAGGGCGCAACTAGGGAAAAACTAGGGCACAACTAGCACGCAACTAGGTCGCAACTAGGGCGTAACTAGGGAGCAACTAGGGTGCAACTAGGGCGCAACTAGGGCGCAACCGGGGCGCAACCAGGACGCTACTAGGGCGCAACTAGGACACAACTAGGGCGCAGCTAGGACGCAACTAGGGTGCAACTAGTGTGCAAGTTGGGTGCAACTAAGGCGCAACTAAGGCGCAACTAGCGCGCAAGTAGGGAACAAGCAGGACGCAACTAGGGCGCAACTAGGGCACAACTAGGGCATAAGAAGGGTGCCAGTAGGGCGCAAGTAGGGTGCAATAAGGGAGAAAATAGGGTGCAACTTGAGCACACCTAGGGCGCAACTAGGGCGCAACTAGGGTATGACTAGGGCGCGACGAGGGCGCGACTAGGACGCAACTAGGGCGCATTGAGGGTGTAACTAGGGTGCAACTAGGGCGCAAGTAGGGCGCAAGTAGGGCATAAGTAGGGCACAGCTACGGCACAAGTGGGGTACAACTAGGGCGTAACAAGGGTGCAACTAGGGTGCAGCTCGAGCTCAATGAGGGCGCAATGAAGGTGCAACCAGGGCGCAATGAGGGCGCAACAAGGGTGCAACAACACCGGATCATAGAAACCAAAGCAAGGTCACGGAAACCAAAGCTGGGTCACAGAAACCAAAGCTGGGTCACAGCGGGTCCACAGCCGGGTCACAGAAACCAAAGACGACTCACATAAACCAAAGCCGGGTCACAGCAACCAAAGCCAGGTCACAGAACCAAAGCCGGGTCACACAAACCAAAGCCAAGTCACAGAAACCAAAGCCGGGTCACAGAAACCAAAGCCGGGTCACAGACACCCAATACGGGTCCCAGAAACCAAAGCCAGGTCATAAAAACCAAAGCCGGGTCACAAAACCAAAGCCGGGTAATAGAAACCAAAGTCGGGTCACAGAAACCAAAGCCGGGTCACAGAAACCAAAGCCGGGTCACAGAAACCAAAGCCGGGTCACAGAAACCAAAACCGTGTCACACAAACCAGAGCCAGGTCACAAAAACTAAAGCTGGGTCACAAAAACCAAAGTCGGGTCACAGGAACCAAAGCCATGTCACAAAAACCAAAGCCGGGTCACAGAAACCAAAGCCAGGTCACAGAAACCAAAGCCGGGTCACAGAAACCAAAGCCGGGTCACAGAGGGTCAAAAGCCATGTCACAGAAACCAAAGACGAATCGCAAAAACCAAAGCCGGGTCACAGTAACCAAAACCAGGCCACAAACCAAAGCCGGGTCACACAAACCAAAGCCATGTCACAGAAACCAAAGCGGGGTCACAGAAACAAAAGCCAGGTCACAGAAACCAAAGCTGGGTCACAGGATCCAAAGCTGGGTCCCTGAAACCAATGCCAGGTCACAAAAACCAAAGCCGGGTCACAAAACCAAAGCCGTGTAATAGAAACCAAAGTCGGGTCACATAAACCAAAGCCGGGTCACAGAAACCAAAGCCGGGTCACGGGGGGTCCAATGCCGGGTCACATAAACCAAAGACAACTCGCATAAACCAAAGCCGGATCACAGCAACCAAAACCAGGTGACAGAACCAAAGCCGGGTCACACAAACCAAAGCCAGGTCACATAAACCAAAGCGGGGTAGCAGAAACCAAAGCCCAGTCACAGAAACCAAAGCTGGGTCACAAAAACCAAAGCCGGGTCCCAGAAAACAAAGCCAGGTCACAAAAACAAAAGCCGGGTCACAAAACCAAAGCCGGATAATAGAAACCAATGTCGGGTCACAAAAACCAAAGCCGGGTCACAGAAACCAAAGCCGGGTCACAGAAACTAAAGCCGGGTCACAAAAACCAAAGCCGGGTCACAGAAACCAAAGCCGGGTCATAGAAACCAAAGCCGGTCACAGAAATCAAAGCCGGGTCACATAAACCAACGCCGGATAATAGAATGCAAAACCGGGTCACATAAACCAAAGCCGGGTCACAGAAACCAAAGCCGGGTCACAGAAACTAAAGCCGGGTCACAAAAACCAAAGCCGGGTCACAGAAACCAAAGCCGGGTCATAGAAACCAAAGCCGGTCACAGAAATCAAAGCCGGGTCACATAAACCAACGCCGGATAATAGAATGCAAAACCGGGTCACATAAACCAAAGCTGGGTTACATAAACCAAAGCCGGGTCACATAAACCAAAGCCGGGTCACAGAAACCAAAGCCGGTCACAGAAAACAAAGCCCGGTCACATGAACCAAAGTCGGGTCAAATAAACCGAAGCCGGCTCACAAAAACCAAAGCCAGGTGACAGAAACCAAAGCCAGATCACAGAAACCAGAACCAGGTCACGAAAAACCAAAGCCATGCCACAGAACCTAAAGCCAAGTCAGAGAAAACCAAAGCTGAGTCACAGAACCCAGAGCCGGGTCATAGCAAACCAAAGCCAGGTCACAGAAACCAAAGCCGGGTCACAGAAACCAAAGCCGGGTCCAAGAAACCAAAGCCGGGTTACAGAATCCAAAGCCGGGTCACTGAAACCAAAGCCGGGTCATAGAAACCAAAGCCGGGTCATATAAACTAAAAGCCGGGTCTTAGAAACCCAACTGGGTCACATAAACCAAAGCCAAGTCACAGAAACCAAAGCCAGGACACAGAAACCAAACCTGGTCTACAGACAACAAAGCCGGGTCACAGAAACCAAAGCCGGTTCACTGAAACCAAAGCCGGGTCACATAAGCAAAAGCCGGGTCATAGAAACCAAAGCCGGGTCACAAAACCAGAGCCGGGTCACAGAAACCAAAGCCGGGTCACACAAACAAAAGCCAGGTCACAGGAATCAAAGGCGATTCAAAGAAACCAAAGCCGGGTCACAGAAACCAAAGCCGGGTCACAAAAACCAAAGCTGGGTCAAAGAAACCAAAGACGGGTCACATAAACCAAAGCCGGGTCAAAAAAACCAAGGCCGGGTCAAAGAAATCAAAGCTGGGTCACAGAAACCAAAGCCGGGTCACAGAAACCAAAGCCGGGTCACAGAAACCAAAGCCAGGTCACGGAAACCAAAGCCAGGTCAGAGAAACCAAATCCAGGTCATAGAAGCCAAAGCCGGGTCACATAAACAAAAGCCAGGTCACTGAAACCGAATCCGGGTCACAGAAACCAAAGCCGAGTCACAGAAACCAAATCCGGGTCATAGAAACCAAAGCCGGGTCACAGAAACCAACGCCGGGTCACAAAAAATAAAGCCGGGTCACAGAAACCAAAGACGTGTCACGGAAACCAAAGACGGGTCACGGAAACCAAAGCCGGATCACAGAAACCAAAGCCGGGTCATGGGAACCAAAGCCGGGTCACAGAAACCAAAGTCGGGTCACAGAGGGTCCAAAAGCCGGGTCACAAAAACCAAACCGAATCACAGAAACCAAAGCCGGGTCACAAAAATCAAAGCGGAGTCACAGAAACCAAAACCGCCTTGCATCTGTCGCATTCGCACTTCGCTACCGCCACCCCACCCCACCCCTCCTCGACACCACTCGTGCTGCTCGTTCCCCAAACCATTGCCATGCGCGCACCTCCCTCCTCCCTTCCACACCCCCTCCCCTCCTCCCCGTGTGGAAATACAACGCATCGACGTGCCCATTCGGCTCCTTCACGTTGCATCACCGTGCCCGCTCACACACGTGTCACATTATCGGCCCATCCCTTTCAAAGCCTGATACGATCATACCTGGGCTACTTCTCCGGGAAGTCCTGGTGTCGTACCCATTTTTATCTCCCAGAGGCACACCCGATTCCTCTCCGAGACTAGGGAACCAAAACTAGGACGCGAATGGCGCATTTGCACCCTATTTGCACCCTCGTTGCGTCCTACTTGAGCCCCTGTTCTGCCCTACTTACTTGCGCCCTGCTTGCGTCCTACTTGCGATCTATCTGTCCTCATTGCGCCCTACTTGCACCCTACTTGCACCCAACTTGCACCCTACTTGCGCCCTACTTGCGCCCTACTTGCGCCCTACTTGCGCCCTACTTGCGCCCTACTTGCGCCCTACTTGCGCCCTACTTGCGCCCTACTTGCGCCCTACTTGCGCCCTACTTGCACCCTACTTGCGCCCTACTTGCGCCCTACTTGCGCCCTACTTGCGCCCTACATGCGCCCTACTTGCGCCCTACTTGCGCCCTACTTGCGCCCTACTTGCGCCCTACTTGCACCCTACTTCCGCCCTACTTCCACCCTGCCGCACGCCTGTGCCAATATCGATCACCCAACTCCCGCTTGAAAATTCTAGCCCACGCGCCCTGGATCATACGACGTAGCGCCTCTGGGCACGCGTCTCGGGAGCCTCCGAGACTAAGGGTCGGGAATTTCCACCGACCTGAAATCAAGAAAACTCGTCCATACGCACGTTGCAGACCCGTACCGACATCGTTGACGCAGCTCTTGCTCAAACATTCCAGCCCACGCGCCCTGGGGCATACGACGTAGCGCCTCCAGGCACGCGTCTCGGCAGCCTTCGAGACTAAGGGGCGGGAATTTCTGCCAACCCGAAATCGAGAAAACGCATCCATACGCACGTCGCACGCCCGTACCGACATTGGTGACCCAAATCTTGCTCAAAAACTGCAGCCCACGCGCCCTGGAGCATACGACGTAGCGCCTCGGGGCACGCGTCTCAGGAGCCTCCGAGACTAAGGGTCGGGAATTTCCGCTGACCCAAAATCGAGAAAACTTATCCATACGCACGTCGAACCGCTGTACGACAGCGATGACCCATCTCCCGCTTAAAAATTCCAGCCCTTGCGCCCTGGAGCATACGACGTAGCGCCTCCGGGCACGCGTCTTGGGAGCCTCCGAGACTAAGCGGCGGGAATTTCCGCCAACCCCAAATCAAGAAAACTCATCCATACGCATGTCGCACGCCCGTTCTTACAGCGTTGACGCAACGCCCGCTCGAAAATTCCAGCCCACGCGCCCTGGAGCATACGACGTAGCGCCTCCGGGCACGCGTCTCGGGAGCCTCCGAGACTAAGGGGCGGGAAGTTCTGCCGACCCGAAATCAAGAAAACGCATCCATACGTACATCGCACGCCCATACCCACATCGATGACCCATCTATTGCACAAAAATTCCAACCCACGCGCCCTGGAGCATACGACTTAGCGCATTTGGGCATTCGTCTCGGGAGCCTCCAAGACTAAGGGGCGGGAATTTCCGCCGACCCGAAATGGAGAAAACTCATCCATACGCACATCGCACGCCCGTGCCGAAATCCGTGACCCAACTCCTGCTCAAAAAATTCAACCCATGCGCCCTGGAGCATACGACGCAGGACCCCGGGCACGCGTCTCGAGAGTCTCCGAGACTAAGGGGCGGGAATTTCAGCCGACCCGAAATGTGATTCCGAACAAGTAACAAAAGATAAAAGCTCATTTGATTGTGATTTTCAGTACAAATACAAACTGTGAAAGCATGGCCTATCGATCCTTTAGTCTTTTGGAATTTGAAGCTAGATGTGTCAGAAAAGTTACCACAGGGATAACTGGCTTGTGGCAGCCAAGCGTTCATAGCGACGTTGCTTTTTTATCCTTCGATGTCGGCTCTTCCTAACATTGTGAAGCAGAATTCACCAAGTGTTGGATTGTTCACCCACCAATAGGGAACATGAGTTGGGTTTAGACAGTCGTGAGACAGGTTAGTTTTACCCTACTGATGATCTGGAGCCGCAACAGTAATTCAACTTAGTACGAGAGGAACCGTTGATTCACATAATTGGTCATTGCGCTTGGCTAAAAAGCCAGTGGCGCAAAGCTACCATGTGTAGGATTATGACTGAACGCCTCTAAGTCAGAATCCATGCTCGAAGCGGCACTTTTTACCTCCCCAGGTGTTACCCGGCTCGAAATAGGGGCGCCTGTGCGCCTCCGAGAGCATATGTCGTGATTCGTCTGGACCAATTCCGAATGTTCGGGGAGATAAATCATTTGCAGATGACTTAAACCAGAACGGGGTATTGTAAGTGGCAGAGTAGCCTTNGGAGCCGCAACAGTAATTCAACTTAGTACGAGAGGAACCGTTGATTCACATAATTGGTCATTGCGCTTGGCTAAAAAGCCAGTGGCGCAAAGCTAGCATGTGTAGGATTATGACTGAACGCCTCTAAGTCAGAATCCATGCTCGAAGCGGCACTTTTGACCTCCCCAGGTGTTACCCGGCTCGAAATAGGGGCGCCTGTGCGCCTCCGAGAGCATATGTCGTGATTCGTCTGGACCAATTCCGAATGTTCGGGGAGATAAATCATTTGCAGATGACTTAAACCAGAACGGGGTATTGTAAGTGGCAGAGTAGCCTTGCTGCTACGATCCACTGAGGTTCAGCCTCTGTCCTCCCTCCTACACCCCTCCCCTCCTCCCCGTGTGGAAATACAACGCATCGACGTGCCCATTCAGCTCCTTCAAGTTGCATCGCCCTGCCCGCTCTGCACGAGTCTTGGGTTGGGAAAGAGGCGTGCGTGCGTTTGGGGTTGGTACGACCCGTGGGGTTCAAAAGAGGCGTGAGGATGCCTGGGTTGGTACGACGCGTGGGGAGGGAAAGAGAAGTGCGTGCGCTTGGGTTGGTACGTGCAGGTGGGCGTGGAACGGGTGGGTGATACGTGGGTGTGCGTCGTGTGCAGGCAGCGGAGTGCGTTGGTGTGCAACGGCGGTGCGTGGCGGGGTTTGCGACTGTTGATGCACTGGAATGGGTTGAAACGAGAGTGGGAGTGGGAACCCCATGCGTTCCCAAGAGCGAACATCTCGTTAGGGGGGAGGAGAGGGGAGGGGAGGGGAGGGGAGTTCCTGGAGGAACAAATCGGTAGAACAGAGGCTGAACCTCAGTGGATCGTAGTAGCAAGGCTACTCTGCCACTTACAGTACCCCGTTCTGGTTTAAGTTGTCTGCAAATGATTTATCTCCCCGAACATTCAGAATTGTTCGAGACGAATCACAACATATGCTCTTGGAGGCGCACGGGCGCCCCTATTCTGAGTCGGGTAACACCCGCGGAGGTAAAAAGTGCCGCTTCCAGCATGGATTCTGACTTAGAGGCGTTCAGTCATAATCGTACACATGGTACCGTCGCGCCACTGGCTTTTCAGCCAACCGCAACTACCAATTATGTGAATCAACAGTTCCTCTCGTACTAAGTTGAATTACTCTTGCGGACCACATGATCAGTAGGATAAAACTAACCTGTCTCACAACGGTCTAAACCCAGCTCACGTTCCCTTTTGGTGGGTGAATAATCCAACACTTGGTGAATTCTGCTTCACAATGATAGGAAGAGCCGACAGCGAAGGATCAAAAAGCAACGCCACAAGCCAGTTATCCCAGTGGTAACTTTTCTGACACCTCTAGCTTGAAATTCCGAAAGACTAAAGGATTGATAGGCCATGCTTTCACAGTTTGTATTCGTACTGAAAATCAAAATCAAACGAGCCTTTACCCTTTCGTTACTTGTTCGGAGTCACATTTCGGGTCGGCGGAAACTCCCGCCCCTTAGTTTCGGAGACTCTCGAGACGCGTGCCCGGAGGTCATGCGTCATATGCTCCAGGGCACATGGGTTGGAATTTTTGAGCAGGAGTTGGGTCATCGATGTTGGCACGGGCGTGCGACGTGCGTATGAATGAGTTTTCTTGATTTCGGGTCGGCAGAAATTCCCGCCCCTTAGTCTCGGAGGCTCCCGAGACGCGTGCCCGAAGGTCATGCATCATATGCTCCAGGGCACATGGGTTGGAATTTTTGAGCAGGAGTTGGGTCATCGATGTTGGCACGGGCGTGCGACGTGCGTATGAATGAGTTTTCTTGATTTCGGGTCGGCGGAAATTCCCGCCCCTTAGTCTCGGAGGCTCCCGAGACGCGTGCCCGAAGGCGCTACGTCGTATGCTCCAGGGCGCGTGGGTTGGAATTTTTGAGCTGGAGATGGGTCATCGATGTCCGTACGGGTGTGCCACATGCATATGGATGAGTTTTCTTGATTTCGGGTCGGAGAAATTCCCGCCCCTTAGTCTCGGAGGCTCCCGAGACACGTGCCCGGAGGCGCTACGTCGTATGCTCCAGGGCGCGTGGGCTGGAATTTTTGAGCAGGAGTTGGGTCACCGATGGCGGCACGGGCGTGGGACGTGCGTATGGATGAGTTTTCTCCATTTTGGGTCAGCGGAAATTCCCGCCCCTTAGTCTCGGAGGCTCCCGAGACGCGTGCCCGGAGGCCCTACGCCGTCTGCTCCAGGGCGCGTGGGTTGAAAATTTCAAGCAGGAGATGGGTCATTGATGTCGGTACGGGCGTGCAACGTGCGTATGCATGAGTTTTCTCGATTTTGGGTCGGCGGAAATTCCCGCCCCTTTGTCTCGGAGGCTCCCGAGACGCGTGCCCGGAGGCGCTACGTCGTATGCTCCCGGGCGCGTGGGCTGGAATTTTCGAACGGGAGTTGGGTGATCGATGTCGGCACAGGCGTGCGGCAGGGTGGAAGTAGGGCGGAAGTAGGGCGCAAGTAGGGCGCAAGTAGGGTGCAAGTAGGGCGCAAGTAGGGTGAAAGTAGGGCAAAAGTATGGCGCAAGTAGGGCGCAAGTAGGGCGCAAGTAGGGCGCAAGTAGGGCGCAAGTAGGGCGCAAGTCGGGCGCAAGTATGGCGCAAGTAGGGCGCATGTAGGACGCAAGTAGGTCGCAAGTAGGGCGCAAGTAGGGCGCAAGTAGGGCGCATGTAGGGCGCAAGTAGGGCGCAAGTAGGGCG
>SZWC01006668.1:90877-115784 GCA_023375785.1 Penium margaritaceum
GGCGCAAGTAGGGCGCAAGTAGGGCGCAAGAAGGGCGCAAGTAGGGCGCAAGTAGGGCGCAAGTAGGGCGCAAGTAGGGCGCAAGTAGGGCGCAAGTAGGGCGGAAGTAGGACAGATAGGTGGCAAGTAGGATGCAAGCAGGGCGCAAGTAAGTAGGGAAGAACTGGGGCTCAAGTAGGACGCAGGGAGGGTACAAGTAGGGCGCAAATGCGCCATTTGCGTCCTAGTTTCGGTTCCCTAGTCTCAGAGAGGAATCGGGTGTGCCTTTGGGAGATAAAAATGGGTACGTCACCAGGACTTCCCGGAGTAGTAGCCCAGGTATGATCGTACCCCGCTTTGAAAGGGATGGGCCGATAATGTGACATGTGCGTGAGCGGGCACGGTGATGCAACGTGAAGGAGCAGAATGGGCACGTCGATGCGTTGTATTTCCACACGGGGAGGAGGGGAGGGGGTGTGGAAGGGAGGACGGAGGTGCGCGCATGGCAATGGTTTGGGGAACGAGCAGCACGAGTGGTGTCGAGGAGGGGTGGGATGGGGTGGGGGTAGCGACATGCGAATGCAACAGATGAGAGGCAGTTCTGGTTTCTGTGACCCCGCTTTGATTTATGTGACCCGGCTTTGGTTTCTGTGACTTGTTTTGGTTTCTATGACCCGGCTTTTGGACCCTCTGTGACCCGACTTTGGTTTCTGTGACCTGGCTTTGGTTCTTGCGACCCGGCTTTGGTTTATGTGATCCGGCTTTGGTTTCTGTGACCCGTCTTTGGTTTCCGTGACCTGTCTTTGGTTTCTGTGACCCGGCTTTAGTTTTTGTGGCCCGGCGTTGGTTTCTTTGACCCGGCTTTGGTTTCTATGACCCGGACTTGGTTTCTGTGACTCGGCTTTGGTTTCTGTGACCCGGCTTTGGTTTTAGTGACCTTGATTTTGTTTATGTGACCCGGCTTTGGTTTCTATGACCTGGATTTGGTTTCTGTGACCCGGCTTTGGTTTCCTTGAATCGGCTTTGATTTCTGTGACCTGGCTTTTGTTTGTGTGACCCGGCTTTGGTTTCTGTGACCCGGCTTTGGTTTCTGTGACCCAGCTTTGGGTTCTATGACCCGGCTTTTGTTTATGTGACCCGGCTTTTGTTTCAATGAACCGGCTTTGGTTTCTGTGACCCGGCTTTGGTGTCTGTAGACCGGGTTTGGTTTCTGTGTCCCGGCTTTGGTTTTTGTGACTTGGCTTTGGTTTCTGTGACCCAGCTTTGGTTTCTAAGACCCGGCTTTTAGTTTCTATGACCCGGCTTTGGTTTCTATGACCCGGCTTTGGTTTCAGTGGTCCGGCTTTGGATTCTTTGACCTGGCTTTGGTTTCTCGGACCCGGCTTTGGTTTCTGTGACCCGGCTTTGGTTTCTGTGACCTGCCTTTGGTTTGCTATGACCCGGCTCTGGGTTCTGTGACTCAGCTTTGGATTTCTGTGACTTGGCTTCAGGCTCTGTGACGTGGCTTTGGTTTTTTGTGACCTGGTTCTGGTTTCTGTCATCTGGCTTTGGTTTCTGTCACCTGGCTTTGGTTTTTGTGACCCGGCTTTGGTTTCTTTGACCCGGCTTTGGTTCATGTGACCCGGCTTTGGTTTATGTGACCCGGCTTTGGTTTACGTGACTCGGTTTTGCTTTCTATGACCCGGCTTTGGTTTATTTGACCCGGCTTTGATTTCGTTGGCCGGCTTTGGTTTCTATGACCCGGCTTTGGTTTCTGTGACCCGGCTTTGGTTTTTGTGACTCGGCTTTAGTTTCTGTGACCCGGCTTTGGTTTCTGTGACCTGGCTTTGGTTTTTGTGACCCGACTTTGGTTTCTTTTACCCGGCTTTGGTCTTGTGACCCGGCTTTGGTTTTTGTGACCTGGCTTCGTTTTCTGGGATCCGGCTTTGGTTTTTGTGACCCCACTTTGGTTTCTGTGACCCGGCCTTGGTTTTTGCGACCCCGCTTTGGTGTCTGTGACCTGGCTTTGGTTTGTGTGACCCGGCTTTGGTTCTGTCACCTGGCTTTGGTTGCTGTGATCTGGCTTTGGTTCATGTGAGTCGTCTTTGGTTTCTGTGACCCGGCTTTGGACCCCCTGTGACCCGGCTTTGGTTTCAGTGACCCATTTTGGTTTATGTGACCCAGCTTTGGTTTCTATTACACGGCTTTGGTTTTGTGACCCGGCTTTAGTTTTTGTGACCTGGCTTTGGTTTCTGGGACCCAGCTTTGGTTTCTGTGACCCAGCTTTGGGCTCTGTGACCCGGCTTTGGTTTCTGTGACCCCGCTTTGGTTTCTGTGACATGGCTTTGGTTTGTGTGACCCGGCTTTGGTTCTGTGACCTGGTTTTGGTTATTGTGACCCGGCTTTGGTTTATGCGAGCCGTCTTTGGTTTCTGTGACATGGGTTTGGACCTTTTGTGACCCTGGTTTGGTTTCTGTGACCCGGCTTTGGTTTCTGTGACCTGGCTTTGGTTTGTGTGACACAGCTTTGGTTTCTGTGACCCGGCTTTGGTTTTTGTGACTCGGCTTTAGTTTTTGTGACCCGGCTCTGGTTTGTGTGACACGGTTTTGGTTTCTGTGACCCGGCTTTGGTTTCTGTGACCTGGCTTTAGTTTGTGTGACCCGGATTTGGTTCTGTGACCTGGCTTTGGTTACTGTGACCCAGCTTTGGTTTATGTGAGTCGTCTTTGGTTTTTGTGACCCGGCTTTGGACCCTCTGTGACCCGGCTTTGGTATTGTGACCCAGCTTTGGTTTTCTTTACCTTGCTTTGGTTTCTATAATCCGGTTTTGTTACACCCTTGTTGCGCCCTCATTGCGCCCTTGTTGCACCCTCATTGCGCCCTCGTTGAGCTCAAGCTGCACCCTAGTTGCACCCTTATTACGCCCTAGTTGTACCCCACTTCTGCCATAGTTGTGCCCTAGTTGTGCCCTACTTGCGCCCTACTTGCGCCCTAGTTGCACCCTTGTTGCGCCCTAGTTGCGCTCTTCTTCCGCCCTAGTTGCGCCCTAGTTTTTCCCTAGTTGCGTCCTAGTTGCGCCCTAGTTGCACCCTCAATGCGCCCTAGTTGCGCCCTAGTCGCGCCCTCGTCGCGCCCTAGTCACACCCTAGTTGCGCCCTAGTTGCTTCTTATGCACGCTCTAGTTGCACCCTATTTGCGCCCTTATTGCATCCTACTTGCGCCCTACTGGCACCCTTCTTATGCCCTGGTTGTGCCCTAGTTACGCCCTAGTTGTGTCCTACTTGTTCCCTACTTGCACGCTAGTTGTGCCTTAGTTGAGCCTTAGTTGCACCCAACTTGCACACTAGTTGCACCCTAGTTGCGTCCTAGTTGCGCCCTAGTTGTGCCCTAATTGCGCCCTAGTAGCGTCCTGGTTGCGCCCTGGTTGCGCACTAGTTGTGCCCTAGTTGCACCCTAGTTGCGCCATAGTTACGCCCTAGTTGCAACCTAGTTGCGTGCTAGTTGTGCCCTATTCTTACCCTAGTTGCGCCCTAGTTGCACCCTAGTTGTGCCCTAGTTGCGCCCTAGTAGCGTCCTGGTTGCGCCCTGGTTGCGCACTAGTTGTGCCCTAGTTGCACCCTAGTTGCGCCATAGTTACGCCCTAGTTGCAACCTAGTTGCGTGCTAGTTGTGCCCTATTCTTACCCTAGTTGCGCCCTACTTGCACCCTAGTTGTGCCCTAATTGCATCCTAGTTGCACCATAGTTGCGCCCTAGTTGCGCCCTAGTTGCGCCCTCGTTACGCCCTTGTTACGCCCTAGTTGTCCCCTCGTTACGTCGTTGTTGCACCCTAGTTGCTCCCTAGTTACGCCCTAGCTGCGCCCTAGTTACGCCCTAGTTGCGTCCTAGTTACGCCCTTGTTGCGCCCCAGTTGCACTCTAGTTGCACCCTAGTTGTGCCCTAGTTACACCCTAGTTGTGCCCTAGTTGCGTCCTAGTTACATCCTAGTTACGCTCTACTTGCGTCCTAGTTGTGCCCTTGCTGCGCCTTAGTTGTGCCCTAGTTGTGCCTTACTTACGCCCTACTTGTGCCATAGTTGCGCCCTACTTGCACCCTAGTTGCGTCTTAGTTACGCCCTAGTTGTGCCCTAGTTGCGCCCTCCTTGCGCCCTTATTGCACCCTACTTACACCCTACTGGCGCCCAACTTGCGCTATAGTTTCGCCTCAGTTGGGCACTAGCTACGTCCTAATTGTGCCCTAGTTGTGCCCTAGTTGCATCTTATCTGCGCCATACTTGCGCCTTGTTGCACCTTGGTTGCGCCCTACTTGCACCCTAGTTGCGCCCTAGTTGCGCCCTTGTTGCGCCCTAGTTGCGCCCTGGTTGCACACACGTTGCAACCTACTTGTGCCCTACATGCACCCTACTTGCGCCCTAGTTGCGCCTCAGTTGAGCACTAGCTACGCCCTAGTTGTACCCTAGTTGCGCCCTTGTTGCGTCCTACTTGTGCCATATTTGCGCCCTAGTTCCGCCTTAGTTGCACCCTAGTTACACCCTAGTTGCGCCCTAGTTGGGCCCTAGTTGCGCCCTAGTTGCGTCCTAGTTGAGCCCTAGTTGCGCCCTAGTCATGACCTAGTTGCGCCCTCGTTGCGCCCCAGTTGCACCCTCGTTGTCCCCAATTGCGCCCTAATTGCGCCCTAGTTGCGCCCTAGTTGCGCCCTCGTTGCGTCCTAGTTGCGTCCAAGTCGCGCCCTAGTCGCGCCCTAGTCGCGCCCTAGTTGCGCCCTAGTTGCACACTAGCTGCACCCTAGTTGCGTCCCATGTTCACTTCGACTTGGCGACTTTTGGGCAAAAGTCAAAGTCTCCAGGTCGATTTAAGTGGACTTGGAGTCAACTTCGACTTTTACATTTAAGAGCACCCGGGGCCAGCGGGAGCCCAGCTTGGGTTGGCCTATTGGTCCTGAAAAAAAAACCCAAGGGTCAGCTCGGCGAGCCGGATCGGCCCAGAGCAATTTCCACGGGATATTCGACTTGTCGAATCTTTCCCTCGGCATGTTTTTGCACTCCAGCACAGTCAGCATGAACCATGATGGATGCATGGTTGCCTGTCATCCAGCATAGCATTCATTGTCCAATCAGGATGTATCATTGTGACAACCAGGAAAAGAATCCAGAATGGCCTCCATGCACCAATGAAACCTGGCCGTTTGCATCCATCTACGTTCACTTCAATGATGCAGGTACTCTGTATCTAGCCGCATGGACCACAACCTTCCACGCATGCACCTGAGTGGCCCTAGTACCGCACAGTGGTCTTAGATGTTCCGCACAGCGTTTGCCCTAGTACCGCACAGTAGTCTTAGATGTTCAATTGAGTGTTTCACTCGATTTAGTGGCCGGCCATTGCCGGCCTTGCACTTAGCTGTGTAGTCCACAGTGGACTACACAGGAGGCCACCATGGCTAGAGAGCCAGCAGCATCGGCGGTTGCAGCAATCCGTGGTGCCACAGCCAATGCCGCATCCGCTGTACGCCAACTGCACGGGGAGCTGCTGACGCGAGCACTGTCAAAGTACTTCAAACCTTGCCCCACTCCCAGCGGCTACCTGGGCTTCTTGTGTGGCGCTTGTGGCAAGAACTTCTCCGGTGGCAGCGACCGCATGCGAGGCCACTAAGGTGCAACCGTTGCCAATGTGGCAAAGTGTCACGTTCCACCCGCTGGCGCACGTGCCCTGCTTGAACTGCCGCCGGTTACACCGTCCCACGATGGTTTTCAAGGTGCTGACGCCAAGCTCTTCAGAGGCGAGGGTGACTCATGGGGAACGAGAGACCACCCTGTGGATTGGGCGCAGCTCACCGTCGAACGATAGCGGCAGGCAGCACGGGAGGCCGCTGGTGTTGCAGAGGACGATGAAGAAGCAGAGGGTGTTGCTGCGCCCTCTCCAGCTCACCAGCTCCTGCGCACTGGGCCAGCACCTTCGCTGTCATCTTTGAACAGCAGCCGCCAGACGAGCATGCGGGACCACATCGACAACCTCCTCAACAAGGACTGCGAGAAGGCAGTCGTCAAGGTGATGGCTAAAGGTGCCCTCCCCATCTCCTTCTGCCGCGAGCGTGTGGTGCTGGAGCTGATTGACAAGGCTCGTCGCACCAACCCTGCTTTCCGCCTCCCATCCCGGGAAACTGTTCTTGAAAACATCCTGCCTGACCTGGACAGAGAGCTTGCCGAAGGTGAAAAGCCGTTGCGTGATGGATGGGACATCTTCGGGGTGACTCTGGGTGTTGATGAGTGGTCAGACATCCAGATTCGGCCAATNGAGCATGCGGGACCACATCGACAACCTCCTCAACAAGGACTGCCAGAAGGCAGTCGTCAAGGTGATGGCTAAAGGTGCCCTCCCCATCTCCTTCTGCCGCGAGCGTGTGGTGCTGGAGCTGATTGACAAGGCTCGTCGCACCAACCCTGCTTTCCGCCTCCCATCCCGGGAAACCGTTCTTGAAAACATCCTGCCTGACCTGGACAGAGAGCTTGCCGAAGGTGAAAAGCCGTTGCGTGATGGATGGGACATCTTCGGGGTGACTCTGGGTGTTGATGAGTGGTCAGACATCCAGATTCGGCCAATCTATTATGCCATGGCCACGAATGCTGAGGGTATCGCGCATCTGTTCTCCCGTGATGCCACGGGGCTTGTGCGTGATGCAAATCATGTGGCTCGTGTGATTGACCTGGCGATCCAGGAGGTGGGGGCAGAGAAGGTTGTGATGGTTATCACCGACAATGCCTCCACCAACACCAAGGCATGGACAACTCTGAGGGACAAGAATCCGAGCATTTTTTTCACAGGTTGCGTGGCCCACACCATTGACCTAGTGCTGAAGGACATTGCAAAGACGGAATGGGGCAGCATTCTGGTGGGGAAAGTTGAGAAGGTGGTGACTTTCATGAGGAACAAGGACATTCTCCGGTCATGGATGAAGAAGGAAAGTGGCGGGAAGGTTCTGTTGCCTGCATGTGCCACCCGCTTTGCATCAGTGCATTGCATGCTGAAGCGTATGTTGGTCATGCGGCCAACACTTGAGAAGATGATGAACAGTAGCACGTGGACTGAAGTGGCTGCTGGTCGTGATGCGGGATATCACAGGAGAAAGAAGGAGGTGCGCAAGTTGGTCCGGCAGGCTGTCTTTTGGCTGCAGGTGAAGGCACTCTACAATTTGATGACGCCACTGGTGGTGGCGTTACGCAAGGCGGACGTAGCAGGGGGCACGGCAGGCATCATCTACGAGGCACTTCTTGATGCCACAGAGCAGCTCCGCAGCCTAGGTGTGAACTGTGGCCGCCGCCGTGCAGCAGTGAACCCTGCATGGGTCAAGTATACCATGGAACTCTTGTCTGACAGGTGGACCAATAAGATGTGCTGCCCTGTTTTTGCTGCTGCACGCCGCATCCATCCACAGTATTTTAGACACAATTTTGATGCAGACGAGAAGGCTGTAGAAGCCTGGAATCAGGTGGTCAATGCACTCGTGCCAGACAATGAGCAGGTGGCGCTGGATGATGAGCTGGAGGCGTTCTCTAACGGCCGTGTGACGGTGGTTGAGGATCCAGCCCGGCAGCAGGATGTGGAAAGGGCCAAGGCAGCAGTGGCAAAGGTGGTGGCTGGTGAGGTGGCGGGATCCCGCTGGCATGCCCGCCATCTGACACGTCTGCGTGCTCTCCGCAAGCTGGCAATGCGGCTACTGGCGCAGCCGTGCACATCATCAGAATGTGAGCGAGCATTCAGCAAGCACCAGCTGATCCAGACTGCTCGCCGAAACAGGCTCAAGACATCAACTTTACAGCTTCTGGTCCGAGTGAACGTGAGGCTCACCTGCCTGTATGGGAAGGTGAAGGGAAGGAAGCTGACAGCCGAGCTGAAGCAGTTTGTTGATGATGATCATGTTGACAGTGGGAGTGAGGTGGATGGGGAGGTGGAGGAGGGAGATGTGGGACCTGAGTAGGACCCAGAAATTGCTGATGCTCAGATGGAGGGGCAGGATCCTGAGGCGGTTATAACAGCAACAGGTGCAGGCAATGAGGCAACTGGAAAGGAGGGTGGAGTAGATGATGATGTGGACGAGCAAGACGATGATGACGATGAGGACGAGGACTTGGAGGCAGGAATGGAGACAGAGGGTAGTGAAGAGGGGGAGATGAGTGAGGAAGATGGCGGACACGAGCCAGATGTTGAGGAGGTGAGCAGGGTTCTGCGCTAGGGAGTTAGAAAGAGGAACGAGCTGGACGCACCACTGCAGGATGGAAGCGAAGCACTAGCATCAACTTTGACACATGCCGAACGCAGCTCCACCTCAGCCACTAAGGGTCGTGCAGCAACACCAGCAGCTACACGCCCATCAGCAAGTGCTGCAGGTTGCCATGCACCCGGTACTAACTCTGCAGCTTCTCCTCCTCGTCCAAAGAGGAACTGTGCCCGTCATGGCTAGAGGAATGATTTCCATTGTCTTTGCAATGCAGCTGTTTTAGTTGGTTGCATTGGATGGGAATAAGAAAGTGATGGTTTTCTTTTCATGGAACTGGTCAACTTCCAGTAGTACACTGTTTCCTCCTCTACCGTCCAATCAAACTTGCATTGTCCTATTTTTTATGATGAGCACGTTTTGGTTTCACCTTTCAAAGTTGCATGAAAGCATCTGAAAGTGCTAGACTGACCAGAATGCTAAGTACACGACTGGTGGTGAGATTTGCATCATAGCATCACAGAATGAGACTTTTGAAAAAAACAAAGACTCAGCATGTGTCTATTTTTGGTCTATGTTAATGCTAAATGCAAACAGGAGGTGCTCTCTGTAGAATGTAATGTGTGAATGAGCAGTTTTGGGGGTCTGAACATAAACGACTTCCGACTTAGCATAGAAACCACCGACTTTCGACTTCCCACTTCCGACTTGGACGTCGACTTCGACTTGGGGAAGTGAACATGGGTTGCGCCCTAGTTGCGCCCTAGTTGCGCCCTAGTTGTGCCATAGTTGCGCCCTAGTTGCGCCCTAGTTGCCCTCAATTGCGCCGTAATTGCGCCCTACTTGCTCCCTAGTTGCGCCCTAGTTGCGCTCTAGTTACGCCCAAGTCACGCCCTAGTCCCGCCCTAATCGCGCCCTAGTTGCGCCCTAGTTGCGCACTAGTTGTACCATAGTTGCGCCCTAGTTACGCCCTAGTTGCACCCTAGTTGTGCCCTAGTTGCGTCCTAGTTGCGCCCTAGTTGTGCCCTAGTTGTCCCCTAGTTGCGTCCTAGTTGCGCCCGGGCACCCTAGTTGTGCCATAGCTACGCCCTACGTGCACCTTAGTTGAACCCTAGTTACGCACTAGTTGCACCCTAGTTGCATCCTAGCTGCACCCTAGTTGCGCCCTAGTTCCGCCCTACTTGCGCCCTACTGGCGCCTACTTGCGCCCTACTTGCATCTTAGTTGCACCCTAGTTGTGCTCTAGTTGCGCCCTAGTTACGCCCTCGTTGCCTCCTCGTTGCGCCCTAGTTGCGCCCTAGTTCCGCCCTACTTGCGCCCTACTGGCGCCTACTTGCGCCCTACTTGCATCTTAGTTGCACCCTAGTTGTGCTCTAGTTGCGCCCTAGTTACGCCCTCGTTGCCTCCTCGTTGCGCCCTAGTTGCGCCCTAGTTGAGGCCTAGTTTACCCCAGTTGCGCCCTAATTGCGCCCCAGTTACGTCCTAGATGCGCCCTAGTTGCGCTCTAGTTGCGCCCTAGTTGCGCCCTAGTTACGCCCTAGTTGCGCCCTAGTTGCACCCTAGTTGAGGCCTAGTTTACCCCAGTTGCGCCCTAATTGCGCCCCAGTTACGTCCTAGATGCGCCCTAGTTGCGCTCTAGTTGCGCCCTAGTTGCGCCCTAGTTACGCCCTAGTTGCGCCCTAGTTGCACCCTAGTTACGCCCTAGTTGCGCCTAGTTGCGCCCTTGTTGCGCCTGAGTTGTGCCCTAGTTGTGTCCTACCTGCGCCCTCCTTGCGTCCTAGGTGCGCCCTACTTATACCCTAGTTGCGCCTTAGTTGTGCCCTAGTTGTGCCCTCGTTGTGCCCTTCTTGCGCCCTACTTGCGCCCTAGTTGCGCCTCAGTTGGGCACTAGCTACGCCCTAGTTGTGTCCTAGTTGCGCCATAGTTACGTCTTACTTGCGCCCTACTTGCGCCCTAGTTGCACCCTAGTTGCGCCCTACTTGCACCCTAGTTGCACCCTAGTTGCGCCCTAGTTGTGCCCTAGTTGCGCCCTAGTTGCGCCCTAGTTGCGCCCTAGTTGCGTCCTGGTTGCGCATAAGTTGCAACCTACCTGCGCCCTACTTGCACCCTACTTGCACCCTAGTTGCGCCTTAGTTGGGGTCTAGCTACGCCTTAGTTGTACCCTAGTTGCGCCCTATTTGCGTCCTACTTGTGCCCTATTTGTACCCTAGCTGCGCCTTAGTTGCACCCTAGTTGCGACCAAGTTGCCCCCTAGTTGCGTCCTAGTTGCGCCCTAGTTGCGCCCTAGTTGCGCCCTAGTTGCGCCCTAGTTGTGCCCTAGTTGCGCCCTTGTTGCGCCCTAGTTGCGCCCTAATTACGCCCTAGTTGCCCCCAGTTGCGCCCTAATTGCACCCTAGTTGCTCCCTAGTTGCGCCTTAGTTGTACCCTAGTTACGCCCCAGTTGCGCTCAAGTCGCGCCCTAGTCGTGCCCTAGTTGCGCCCTAGTTGTGCCCCAGTTGTGCCCTAGTTGCAACCTAGTTGCGCCATAGTTGCGCCCTAGTTGCTTCCAGTTGCACCCTAATTGAGCCCTAGTTGCGCCCTAGTTGCGCCCAAGTCGCGCCCTAGTCATACCCTATTCGCGTTCTAGTTGGGCCCTAGTTGCACACTAGTTCCACCATATTTGCGCCCTAGTTGCGCCCTAGTTGCGCCCTAGTTGTGCCCTAGTTGCGTCCTCGTTGCGCCCTAGTTGCGCCCTAGTTGTCCCCTAGTTGCGCCCTTGTTGCGCCCGGGCGCCCTAGTTGCGCCCTAGTTGTCCCCTACTTGCACCCTAGTTACACCCTAGTTACGTACGACATGCGCCCTAGTTGCGTCCTAGTTGCACCCTAGTTGTGCCCTAGTTGCGCCCTACTTGCGTCCTTCTGACGCCTACTTGCGCCCTAGTTGCGCCTCAGTTGGGCATTAGCTACGTCCTAGTTGTCCCCTAGTTGCGCCCTAGTTACGTCCTACTTGCGCCCTAGTTGTGCCTTAGTTACGCCCTAGTTGCGCCCAACTTGCAAACTAAATGCACCATAGTTGCGCCCTAGTTGCACCCTAGTTGCGCCCTAGTTGCACCCTAGTTGCGCCCTAGTTAGTTGCCCCCTAGTTGCACCCTCGTTGCGCCCTCTTTGCGCCCCAGTTGCGCCCTACTTGCGCCCTACTTGCGCCCTAGTTGCGCCCTAGTTGCACCCAAGTTGCACCCTAGTTGGGCCCTAGTTGCGCCCTAGTTGCGTCCTAGTTGCGCAATAGTTGCGCCCTAGTTGCACCATAGTTGTGCCCTAGTTGCGCCCTACCTGCGCCCTACTTGTTCCCTTGTCACGTCCTAGTAGCACCATACTTGTGCCCTAGATGGGTCCTAGTTGCACCCTAGTTGCGCCCTTTTTGCGCCCTTATTGCACCCTACTTACGCCCTATTCGTGTCCTACTTGCGCCCTAGTTGCACCTCAGGTAGGCACTAGCTACGCCCTAGTTGTACCCTAATTGCGCCCTAGTTACGTCCTACTTGTGCCTTACTTGCGTCCTAGTTGTGCCTTTGTTACACCTGTTGCGCCTTAGTTGCACCCTAGTTGCACCCTAGTTGCGCCCTAGCTGCACCCTCGTTGTACCCTAGTTGCGCTCTAGTGGCGCCCTAGTTCCGCCCTAGTTGCGCCCTAGTTACGCCCTTGTTGCGCCCTTGTTGTGCCCTCGTTGCGCCCTCGTTGCGCCCTATTTGTGCCCTACTTTTGCCCTAGTTGTGCCCCACTTGCGCCGTAGTTACGCCCTACTTGTGTCCTACTTGCGTCCTACTTGTGCCCTAGTTGTACCCTAGTTGCACCCTAGTTGCACCCTAGTTGCGTCCTAGTTGCGCTCTAGGTACACTCTAGTTGCGCCCTAGTTGCGTCCTAGTTGCGCCCTTGTTGCACCCTAGTTACACCCGTCTTGCGCCCTAGTTGCACCCTAGTTGCGCCCTAGTTGCGCCTCCAGTTGCGCCCTAGTTGCGCCCTAGTTGCGTCCTAGTTGCGCCCTTGTTGCACCCTAGTTACACCCGTCTTGCGCCCTAGTTGCACCCTAGTTGCGCCCTAGTTGCGCCTCCAGTTGCGCCCTAGTCGCGCCCTACTTGCCCCCTAGTTGCGCCCTAGTTGTGCCCTAGTTGCACCCTACTTGCGCCCTTTTTGTACCCTACTTGCGCCGTACTGGCACCCTGCTTGCACCCTAGTTGTGCCATAGTTCGGCACTAGCCACGCCCTAGTTATGCCCTAATTGTGCCCTAGTTGCGTCCTACTTGCGCCCTACTTGCGCGCTAGTTGCGCCTTAGTTGTGCCATAGTTGCGCCAAACTTGCGCACTAGTTGCACCCTAGTTGTGTCCTAGTTGCGCCCTAGTTGTGCCCTAGTTGCGCTCTAGTTGCGTCCTGGTTCTACCCTACTTGTGCCCTAGTTGCGCCCTAGTTGCGCTCTAGTTGCGCTCTAGTTGCACCCTATTTGTGCCCAAGTTGCGCCTACGTTGCGCCTAAGTTGCGCCCAACTTGCAAACTACTTGCATCTAGTTGCGCCTTGGTTGCATCCTAGTTGCGCCCTGGTTGCTTCCTAGTTGCACCCTAGTTGCGTCCTCGTTGCGCCCTCGTTGCGCCCTCGTTGCGCACTCATTGCGCCCTAGTTCTACCCTAGTTGCACCCTAGTTGCGCCCTAGTTGTACCCTAGTTCTGCCCTACTTGCGCCCTAGTTGCGCCCTAGTTGCGCCCTAGTTGTACCCTAGTTGCGCCCTAGTTACACCCTAGTTGCGCCCTAGTTGCGCCCTAGTTACGCCCTAGTTGCGCCCTAGTTGCGGTCTACTTGCTCCCTAGTGGTGCCCTAGTTGCTCCCTAGTTGTGCCCTAGTTGCGCCCTAGTTACACCCTAGTTGCGCCCTAGTTGCGCCCTAGTTACGCCCTAGTTGCGCCCTAGTTGCGGTCTACTTGCTCCCTAGTGGTGCCCTAGTTGCTCCTTAGTTGTGCCGTAGCTGTGCCCTACTTGCGCCCTACTTGCGCCCTACTTGCGCCCTAGTTGCGCCATACTTGCGCCCTTGTTGCGTCCTAGTTGCGCCCTATTTGCGGCCTAGTTACACTCTTCTTCCGTCTTTATTACACCCTACGTACGCCCTACTGGCGCCCTCGAACTGTTGAATTAGGAGACACTTTTTTGGTTTGATCTGAAAGCCCCGGAGTGCTGCTGCCTCGACCATGGCCGCTAGCCACGTCCAGACAAGGTGTTGATTTGCGACAAGGTGTTGATTTGCGAGAGGGTGTTGACGTCCGAGAGGGTGTTGATTTGGAGCAGGGTGCTGATTTGCAACAGGGTGTTGATTTACGACAGGGTGTTCATTTACGACAGGGTGTTGATTTGTGACAGGGTGTTGATTTGCGACAGGGTCTTGATTTGTGAGAGGGTGTTGATTTGCAACAGGGTGTTGGTTAGTGACAGGGTGTAGATTTACGACAGGGTGTAGATTTGCGACCGGGTGTAGATTTGTGACACGGTGTTGATTTGCGACTGTGTGTTGATTTGCAACATGGTGTTGATTTACAACAGGGTGTTGATTTGTGATAGGGTGTTGATTTGCGACAGGGTGTTAATTTGTGACAGGTTGTTGAATTGCGACAGGGTGTTGATTTGCGACAAGGTGTTCATTTGCGATAGGGTGCTGATTTGCGACAGGGTGTTGATTAGCGACAGGGTGTTAATTTGCGACAGGGTGTTGATTTGCGGCAGGGTGTTGATCTGCGATAGGTGTTGATTTGCGACAGGGTGCTGATTTGCGATAGAGTGTTAATTTGCGACAGACTGTTGATTTGCAATAGGGTGTTGATTTGCAACAAGGTGCTGATTTACAACAAGGTCTTCATTTGCAACAGGGTGTTGATTTGCGACAGGTGTAAATTTGCGACAGGGTATTGATTTGCAACAGGGTGTTGATTTGTGACAGGATATTGGTTTGCAAGAAGGTGTTCATTTGCGACAGGGTGTTGATTTGGAACAGATAGTTGATTTGCGATAGGGTGTTGATTTGTGACGGGGTGTTGATTGGCCACAGGGTGTTGATTTGCAACAAGGTGTTGATTTGCAACAGAGTGCTGATTTGCGACAAGGTACTGACTTGCGACAGGGTTTTGATTTGTGACATGGTGCTCATTAGCAATAGGGTGTTGATTTGATACAGGATTTTTATTTGCAACAGGGTGTTTAATTGCGACAGGGTGTTGATTCGTGAGAGGGTGTTGATTCGCGAGAGGGTGTTGATTTCTGACATGGTGTTGATTTGCGACAGGGTGCTGATTTGCGACAGGGTGTTGATTTGCGACAGGGTGTTGATTTGCGACAGGGTGTTGATTTGCGACATGGGGTTGATTTGCGACAAGATGTCGATTTGTGACATGGTGTTGAGCTACGACACGGTGTTGATTTGTGATAGGGTATAGATTTGCGACCGAGTATTGATTCGCGACAGGGTGTTGATTTGCAACAGAGTGTTGATTTGCGACAGGGTGTTTAATTGCGAAAGGGTGTCAATTTTTGACAGGGTGTTGATTTGCAACAAGGTGTTGATTTATGAAAGGTATTTATTTATGACAAGGTGTTCATTTACAACAAGGTGTTGATTTGTGACAACATGTTGATTTGCAACAGGGTGTGGATTTGCGACACGGTGTTGATTTGTAACAAGGTAATGATTTGTGACAGGGTGTTGATTTACGAGAGGGTGTTGATTTGCGAGAGGTTGTTGATTTTGCGACATGGTGTTGATTTGCGACAGGGTGTTGATTTGCAACAGGGTGTTGATTTGTGATATGGTGCTGATTTGCAACAGGGTGTTTATTTGTGACATGGTATTGAGTTGCGACAGGTGTTGATTTGCGACAAGGTGTTGATTTGCGACAAGGTGTTGATTTGCAATAGGGTGTTGATTTGCGCCAGGGTGTTGAATTGCACAGGGTACTGATTTGTAGCAGGGTGTTGATTTGCAAAAAGGTGTTGATTTGCGACAGGGTGTTGATTCCTGACGCGGTGTTGATTTGCAAGAGGGTGTTGATTTGCGACAGGGTGCTGATTTGCGACAGGGTGTTGATTTGTAATAGGGTGTTTATTTGCGACAGAGTGTTGATTTGCGACAAGGTGTTGATTTGCAAGAGGGTGTTGATTTGCGACAGGGTGCTGATTTGCGACAGGGTGTTGATTTGTAATAGGGTGTTTATTTGCGACAGAGTGTTGATTTGCGACAAGGTGTTGATTTGCGACAGGGTGTTGATTTACGACAGGGTGTTGATTTGTAACAGGAGGCTGATTTGCGACATGGTGTTGATTTGCAACAGGGTGTTGATTTGTGACAGGGTGTTGATTTGTGACAGGGTGTTGATTTGCGACATGGTGTTGATTTGCGACAGGGTGTTGATTTGCAACACGATGTTGATTTGCGACACGGTGTTGAATAGTGACATGGTGTTGATTTGCGACAGGGTGTTGCTTTGTGACATGATGTTGGTTTGTGACAGGGTGTTGACTTGTGACAGGGTGTTGATTTGCGACAGAATGTTGATTTGTGACATGGTGTTGAGTTGTGACACAGTGTTGATTTGCGATATGGTCTGGATTTGCGACGGGGTATTGATTCGCGACAGGGTGTTGATTTGCGACAGAATGTTGATTTGTGACATGGTGTTGAGTTGTGACACAGTGTTGATTTGCGATATGGTCTGGATTTGCGACGGGGTATTGATTCGCGACAGGGTGTTGATTTGCAACAGAGTGTTGATTTGTGACAGGGTGTTGAATTTTGAATGGTGTCAATGTGTGACAGGGTGTTGGTTTGCGACAGGTTGTTGATTTGAAACAAGGTGTTGATTTGCAACACGGTGCTGATTTGCAACAAGGTGTTGACTTGCGACAGGGTGTTGATTTGCAACAGGGTGTTCATTAGCGATAGGGTGTTGATTTGCGACAGGATTTTTATCTGCAACAGGGTGTTAAATTGCGACAGGGTGTTGATTTGTCACAGGGTGTTGATTTGCGACATGGTGTTGATTTACGACAGGGTGCTGATTTGTGACAGGGTGTTGATTTGCGACATGGTGTTGATTTGCGTCCTATTCATGACCTAGTTGCGCCCTAGTCGCACCTAAGTCACGACCTAGTTGCGCTCTAGTTGCACCCTATTTGTGCTCTTATTGCACACTGCTTGCGCCCTTCTGGCACCCTTCTTGCGCCCTAGTTGTGCCTTACTTGGGCACTAGCTACGTCCTAGTTGTGCCCTAATTGCACCCTAGTTGCGTCCTATTTGTGCCCTACTTGCGCGCTAGCTGCGCCTTAGTTGTGCCTTAGTTGCACCCAACTTGCACACTAGTTGTACCCTAGTTGCGCCCTAGTTGCGCCCTACTTGCGCCCTAGTTTCGCCCTAGTTGCGCCCTGGTTGTGTCCCGGTTGCGCCCTAGTTGCACCCTAGTTGCGCCCTAGTTGCGCCCTAGTTGCGACCTAGTTGCGTCCTAGTTGTGCCCTAGTTGCGCCCTGGTTGTGTCCCGGTTGCGCCCTAGTTGCACCCTAGTTGCGCCCTAGTTGCGCCCTAGTTGCGACCTAGTTGCGTCCTAGTTGTGCCCTAGTTGTGCCTTAGTTGTGCCATAGTTGCACCCAAGATGCACCCTAATTACACCCTAGTTCCGCCCTAGTTGCACCCTAGTTGTGCCCTAGTTGCACCCTCCTTGCGCCCTCATCGCGCCCTAGGTACGCCCTCATTGCACCGTTGTTGCACCCTCTTTGTGCCCTAGTTGCACCCTAGTTGCGCTGTTGTTGCGCACTAGTTGTGTCCTAGTTGCGCCCTAGTTGTGCCCTAGTTGCGCTCTAGTAGTGCCCTAGTTGCGCCCTAGTTGCGCCCTAGTTGCGCCCTAGTTGCGCCTTAGTTGTGCCGTGGTTGCACCCTACTTGCGCCCTACTTACGCCCTAGTTGCTGTAAGAAAAATGCAGACATGAAAACAGCAGCAGCAGAAGCAGGGAGAAGCGTCGCGACACGCTATCTCGAGTCGGGTAACACCCGGGGAGTCTAAACCCAGCTCACGTTCCCCATTGGTGGGTGAACAATCCAACACTTGGTGAATTCTGCTTCACAATGAAAGGAAGAGCCGACATCGAAGGATCAAAAAGCAACGTCGCTATGAACGCTTGGCTGCCACAAGCCAGTTATCCCTATGGTAACTTTTCTGACACCTCTAGCTTCAAATTCCGAAAGACTAAAGGATCGATAGGCCATGCTTTCACAGTTTGTATTTGTACTGAAAATCAAAATTGAATGAGCTTTTACCCTTTTGTTACTTGTTCGGAGTCACACTTCGGGTCGGTGTAATTTCCCGCCCCTTTGGCTCGGAGACTCTCGAGACGCGTGCCCGGAGCTCCTGCGTCGTATGCTCCAGGGCGCATGGATTGGAATTTTTGAGCGGGAGTTGGGTCATCGATGTCCGCACGGGCATGCGACGTGCGTATGGATGAGTTTTCTCCATTTCGGGTCGGCGGAAATTCCCGCCGCTTAGTCTCGGAGGCTCCCGAGACCCGTACCCAGAGGCGCTACGTCGTATGCTCCAGGGCGCGTGGGCTGGAATGTTCAAGGGGGAGTTGGGTCACCGATGTCGGCACAGGCGTCTGACGTGTGTATGGAAGAGTTTTCTCCATTTCGAGTAGGCGGAAATTCCCGCCCCTTAGTCTCGGAGGCTCCCGAGACACGTGCGTGGAGGCGCTACGTCGTATGCTCCAGGGCGCGTGGGTTGGAATTTTTGTGCAATAGATGGGTCATTCATGTGGGTAAGGGCGTGCGATGTGCGTATGGATGAGTTTTCTCAATTTTGGGTCGGCAGAAATTCCCGCCCCCTAGTCTCGGAGGCTACGGAGATGCGTGCCTGGATGCACTACATTGTATGCTCCAGGGCGCGTGGGCTGGAATTTTTGAGCGGGAGTTGCATCACCGCAGTCGGAACGGGCGTGCGACGTGCGTATGGATGAGTTTTCTTGATTTGTGGTCGGCGAAAATTCCAGCCGCTTAGTCTCGGAAGCTCCCGAGACGCGTGCCTGGAGGCGCTACGCCGTATGCTCCAGGGCGCGTGGGTTGGAATTTTTGAGCGGGAGATGGGTCATCGCTGTCGGTACAGCCATTCGACGTGCGTATGGATGAGTTTTTGTGATTTTGGGTCGGCGGAAATTCCCGACCCTTGGTCTCAAAGGCTCCCAAGACGCGTGCCCGGAGGCGCTACGTCGAATGCTCCAGGGCGCGTGGGCTGGCGTTTTGGAGCAAGATTTCGGTCACCGATGTCTGTACGGGCGTGCGACGTGTGTATGGATGAGTTTTCTCGATTTTGGGTCGGCAGAAATTCCCGCCCCTTAGTCTCGGAGGCTCCCGAGACGCGTGCCCGGAGGCGTTACGTTGTATGCTCCAGGACGCGTGGGCTGGAATTTTTGACCAGGAGCTGCGTCAATGATGTCCATACGGGCGTGCGACGTGCGTATGGATGAGTTTTCTCGATTTCGGGTCGGCGGAAATTCCTGCCCCTTCGTCTCGGATGCTCCCGAGACGCGTGCCCGGAGGCGCTACGTCGTATGCTCCAGGGCGCGTGGGCTGGAATTTTTGAGCGGGAGTTGGGTGATCGATGTCGGCACAGGCGTGCGGCAGGGTGGAAGTAGGGTGGAAGTAGGGCGCACAAGTAGGGCGCAAGTAGGGCGCAAGTAGGGCGCAAGTAGGGCGCAAGTAGGGTGCAAGTAGGGCGCAAGAAGGGTGCAAGTAGGGCGCAAGTGGGCGCGAGTAAGGCGTAAGTAGGGTGCAAGTAGGGCGCAAGTAGCGAGCAAGTAGGGCGCAAGTAGGGTATTAGTACGGAGCAAGTAGGGCGCAAGTAAGGCGCAAGTAGGGCGCAAGTAGGACGCAAGGAGGGCGCAAGTAGGGCGCAAGAAGCGTGCAAGTAGGGCGCAAGTAGCGAGCAAGTAGGGCGCAAGTAGGGCGCGAGTAGGGCGCAAGTAGGGCGCAAGAAGCGTGCAAGTAGGGCGCAAGTAGCGAGCAAGTAGGGCGCAAGTAGGGCGCGAGTAGGGCGCAAGTAGGGCGCAAGAAGCGTGCAAGTAGGGCGCAAGTAGCGAGCAAGTAGGGCGCAAGTAGGGCGCGAGTAGGGCGCAAGTAGGGCGCAAGAAGCGTGCAAGTAGGGCGCAAGTAGCGAGCAAGTAGGGCGCAAGTAGGGCGCGAGTAGGGCGCAAGTAGGGCGCAAGAAGCGTGCAAGTAGGGCGCAAGTAGCGAGCAAGTAGGGCGCAAGTAGGGCGCGAGTAGGGCGCAAGTAGGGCGCAAGAAGCGTGCAAGTAGGGCGCAAGTAGCGAGCAAGTAGGGCGCAAGTAGGGCGCGAGTAGGGCGCAAGTAGGGCGCAAGAAGCGTGCAAGTAGGGCGCAAGTAGGGCGCAAGTGGGGCGCAAGTAGGGCGCAAGTAGGGTGCAAGTAGGGTGCAAGTAGGGCGCAAGTAGGGCGCAAGAAGGAAGCAAGTAGGGCGCAAATAGGGAGCAAGTAGGGCGCAATTAGGGCGCAAATAGGGCACAAGTAGGGCGCAAGTAGGGCGCAAGTAGGGCGCAAGTAGTGCGCAGGGAGGGCGCAAGTAGGGCGCAAGAAGGGCGCAAGTTGGATGAAAATAAGGCGCTAGTAGGGCGCAAGTAGGGCGCTAGTAGGGCGCAAGTAGGGCGCAAGTAGGGTGCAAGTAGGGTGCAAGTAGGGCGTAAGTTGGGCGCAATAAGGGTGCAAGGAGGGTGCAAGTAGGGCACAAGTAGGGTGCAAGTAGGGCTTAAGTAGGGCGCAAGTAGGGCGCAAGTAGGGCGCAAGTAGGGCGCAAGTAGGGCGCAAGTAGGGCGCAAGTAAGGCGCAAGTAGGGCGCAAGTAAGGCGCAAGTACGGTACAAGTAGGGCGCAAGTAGGGCGCAAGTAGGGTGCAAGTAGCAAAGATAGGTTGCAAGTAGGGCGCAAGCAGGGTGCAAGTAAGTAGGGTAGAATTGGGGCTCAAGTAGGACGCAACAAGGGTGCAAGTAGGGCGCAAGTGTGCCATTTGTGTCCTAGTTCTGGCTCCCTAGTCTCGGAGAGTAATCGGGTGTGCCTTTGGGATATAAAAATGGGTACGACACCAGGACTTCCCGGGAGGTCACCCATCCCAGTATTATTCTAGCCCATGGGCGCTTATCTGCAGAGTTCGAATGGGATCTGGAGTAGTAGCCCAGGTATGATCGTACCACACTTTTAAAGGGATGGGCCGCACGTGTCACATTGTCGGCCCATCCCTTTCAAAGCGTGGTACGAACATACCTGGGCTACTACTCTGGATCCCATTCGAACTTAGCAGATAAGCGCCTATGGGTCAGAATAGTACTGGGATGAGTGACCTCCCGGGAAGTCCTGGTGTCGTACCCATTTTTATCTCCCAAAGGCACACCCGACTCCTCTCCGAGACTAGGGAGCCGAAACCAGGACGCAAATGGGGCACTTGCGTCCTAGTTGCACCCTCGTTGCATCATACTTGAGCCCCAGTTCTGCCATACTTACTTGCGCCCTGCTTGCGCCCTACTTGCGACCCATCTGTCCTACTTGCGTCCTACTTGCGTCCTACTTGCGCCCTACTTGAGCCCTACTTCTGCCCTACTTGCACCCTACTTGCGCGCTACTTACGCCCTAGTTGCGCGCTACTTGCGTCCTACTTGCACCCTGCTTGTGCCCAACTTGCGCCCAACTTGCGCCCTACTTGCGCCCTACTTGTGCCCTACTTCCGCCCTACTTGCGCCCTACTTGTGCCCTACGTGCACCCTACTTGCGCCCTACTTGCGCCCTACTTGCGCCCTACTTGCGCCCTACTTGCGTCCTACTTGCGCCCTACTTGCGCCCTACGTGCGCCCTACTTGCGATCTATTTGCGCCGTACTTGTGCCCTACTTGCGCCCTATATGCGCCCTACTTGCGCCCTACTTCCGCCCGAGTTGCGCCCGACTATTTCCCTACTTGCACCCTAGTTGCGCCCTACTTGCGCCGTACTTACGCCCTACTTGCGCCCTATTTGCGCCGTACTTGTGCCCTACTTGCGCCCTATATGCGCCCTACTTGCGCCCTACTTCCGCCCGAGTTGCGCCCGACTATTTCCCTACTTGCACCCTAGTTGCGCCCTACTTGCGCCGTACTTACGCCCTACTTGCGCCCTATTTGCGCCGTACTTGTGCCCTACTTGCGCCCTATATGCGCCCTACTTGCGCCCTACTTCCGCCCGAGTTGCGCCCGACTATTTCCCTACTTGCACCCTAGTTGCGCCCTACTTGCGCCGTACTTACGCCCTACTTGCGCCCTATTTGCGCCGTACTTGTGCCCTACTTGCGCCCTATATGCGCCCTACTTGCGCCCTACTTCCGCCCGAGTTGCGCCCGACTATTTCCCTACTTGCACCCTAGTTGCGCCCTACTTGCGCCGTACTTACGCCCTACTTGCGCCCTATTTGCGCCGTACTTGTGCCCTACTTGCGCCCTATATGCGCCCTACTTGCGCCCTACTTCCGCCCGAGTTGCGCCCGACTATTTCCCTACTTGCACCCTAGTTGCGCCCTACTTGCGCCGTACTTACGCCCTACTTGCGCCCTATTTGCGCCGTACTTGTGCCCTACTTGCGCCCTATATGCGCCCTACTTGCGCCCTACTTCCGCCCGAGTTGCGCCCGACTATTTCCCTACTTGCACCCTAGTTGCGCCCTACTTGCGCCGTACTTACGCCCTACTTGCGCCCTATTTGCGCCGTACTTGTGCCCTACTTGCGCCCTATATGCGCCCTACTTGCGCCCTACTTCCGCCCGAGTTGCGCCCGACTATTTCCCTACTTGCACCCTAGTTGCGCCCTACTTGCGCCGTACTTACGCCCTACTTGCGCCCTATTTGCGCCGTACTTGTGCCCTACTTGCGCCCTATATGCGCCCTACTTGCGCCCTACTTCCGCCCGAGTTGCGCCCGACTATTTCCCTACTTGCACCCTAGTTGCGCCCTACTTGCGCCGTACTTACGCCCTACTTGCGCCCTATTTGCGCCCTACTTGCGCCCTACTTGCGCCTTACTTCCGCCCTAGTTGCGCCCGACTTTTTCCCTACTTGCACCCTACTTGCGCCCTACATGCACCCTACTTGCGCCCTACTTGCGCCCTACTTGCGCCCTACTTGCGCCCTACTTGTGCCCTACTTCCGCCCTACTTTCGCCCTACTTGCGCCCTACTTGCGCCCTGCTTGCGCCCTACTTCTGCTCTACTTCCACCCTGCCGCAGGCCTGTGCTCACATCGATCACCCAACTCCCGCTCGAAAACTCAAGCCCACGCGCCCTGGAGCATACGACGTAGTGCCTCCGGGCACGCGTCTGGGGAGCCTCCGAGACTAAGGGGCAGGAATTTCCGCCGGCCCGAAATCGAGAAAACTCATCCATACGCACGTTGCACGCCCGTACCAACATCGGTGACCCATCTCCCGCTTGCAAACTCCAGCCCACGCGCCCTGGAGCATACGACGTGGCGCCTCTGGGCACGCGTCTCGGGAGCCTCTGAGACTAAGGGGCGAGAATTTCTGCCGACCCAAAATCGAGAAAACAAATCCATACCCACGTTGCACGCCCGTACCAATATCAGTGACCCAACTCCTGCTCGAAAATTCCAGCCCACGCGCCCTGGAGCATACCACGTAGCGCCTCCGGGCACGCGTCTTGGGAGCCTCCGAGACTAAGGGGCGGGAATTTCCGCCAACCATAAATCAAGAAAACTCATCGATACGCACGTTGCACGCCCGTACCAACATCGATGACCCATTTCCCACTCAAAAACTCCAACCCACGCCTCCTGGAGCATACGACAAAGCGCCTTCGGGCAGGCGTCTCGGGAGCCTCTGAGACAAAGAGGCGGGAATTTTTGCCGACCCGAAATCAAGAAAACTCATCCATACGCACGTCCCACGCCCGTGCCAACATCGATGACCCAACTCCCGCTCAAAAATTCCAACCCATGCGCCCTGGAGCATACGACGCAGGACCTCCGGGCACGCGTCTCGAGAGTCTCCGAGACTAAGGCGCAGGAATTTCCGCTGACCCGAAATGTGACTCTGAACAAGTAACAAAAGGGTAAAAGCTCATTTGATTTTGATTTCAGTACGAATATAAACTGTGAACGCATGGCCTACCGATCCTTTAGTCGTTCGGAATTTGAAGCTAGAGGTGTCAGAAATGTTACCACAGGGATAACTGGCTTGTGGCAGCCAAGCGTTCATAGCGACGTTGGTTTTTGATCTTTCTATGTCGGCTCTTCCTATCATTGTGAAGCAGAATTCACCAAGTGTTGGATTGTTCACCCACCAATAGGGATTGTGAGCTGGGTTTAGACCGTCGTGAGACAGGTTAGTCTTAACTTACTGATGATCTTGTGCCGCAATAGTAATTCAACTTAGTACGAGAGGAACCGTTGATTCACATAATTGGCAATTGCGCTTGGCTGAAACGCCCATGGCGCGAAGCTACCATGTGTAGGATTATGACTGAACGCCTCTAAATCAGAATCCATGCTGGAAGAGGCACTTTTTACCTCCCCGGGTGTTGCCCTACTTGAAATAGGGGTACCTGTGCGCTTCCGAGAGCATATGTCATGATTCGATTGGACCAATTCCGAATATTCGGGGAGATAAATAATTTGCATCCGTGCCTCTTTCCAGCCTCACGGGTTGTACCAACCTAAGTGCCCGCACCCCTCTTTTCCACCCCACGAGTCGTACCAACCCAAGCTCCCGCACCCCTCCTTTCCACCCCACGAGTCGTACCGTCCCGCTCGCCATCCCACGCACGCACCGCACGCCTCGTCTCTGTAGCCTCGTCCCCGTCGCCTCTCGTGAATCCCACCACTCTGAGCGCAACTAACACGACAAGCCTGCATAGTGCCCGACCGCCTCTCATCCGTCGCATTCGTACATCACTACCGCCACCCCACCCCACCCCTCCTCGACACCGCTTGTGCTGCCCGGTCCCCAAACCATTGCCATGCGCGCACTTCTGTCCTCCCTCCCACAACCCCTTCCCTCCTCCCCGTGTTGAAACACAACGCATCGACGTGCCCATTGCGCTCCTTCACGTTGCATCGCCGTGCCCGCTCAAGCACGTGTCACACTATCGGCCCATCCCTTTTAAAGCGTGGTACGATCATACCTGGGCTACTACTCTGGATCCCATTCGAACTCCACAGATAAGTGCCCATGGGCCAGAATACTACTGGGATGGGTGACCTCCCGAGAAGTCCTGGGGTCGTACCCAGTTTCATCGACCAAAGGCATACCTGATTCCTCTCTGATACTAGGGAGCCGAAACTAGGATGTGAATGGCGCACTTGCACCCTACTTGCATCCTCGTTGTGTCCTACTTGAGCCCCTGTTCTGCCCTACTTACTTGCGCCCTACTTGGCTCTATTTGCAACCTATCTGTCCTACTTGCACCCAACTTGCGCCCTACTTGCGCCCTACTTGCGCCCGACTTACGCCCTATTTGCGACCTACTTGCGCCCTACTTGCGCTCTACTTGCGCCCTAATTGCGCCCTACTTTCACCCTACTTGCACCCTACTTGCGCCTTACTTGCGCCCTACTTGCGCCCTACTTGCACCCTACCTGCGCCCTACCTGTGCCTTACTTGCGCCCTACTTGCGCCCTACTTGCGCCCTACTTGCGCCCTACTTGCGCTCTACTTGC